>CAUYRH010061126.1:0-38507 GCA_963574655.1 Perodicticus potto | reverse complement strand
AGAATGATGAGGCTGTCAAATGTGTCAGATGTGAATACTTTTCAGAGTGGGAGTGCAGAATAAAATGGGACTTATTAAATGAAATGGAAATAATAAGGTTCTTGGTTTCAGGTACAATGCAGAATATCTGAGATAATGGTTTGTATGTTAATCCACATGTTACAAAGGGCAACCCTGCCCTACACCTGAAATTTCTGACATACTTATTATGGCTTTACCATACAACAAACAGTCTGTTACATTCAAAAGGATGCTTGCAAACTTCATTCATTTTCAAATCTATGTAGAATTGTTGGCAATACAGTAAAAGTAATATTACATTCTGTAAACCATGGCATATCACATTTTACATTATGCAAAGTGATGTTATTTACAAGTCTTTAGGAGTTTATATATTTTATCCACAAACATAAGTGATAATTTAGCAAAGTGCAGGACAAAATCAGTGTCATTAGTTGCATGTCCTTTAAAAGCAGAGTAAAACTACTTCTAAAAGCTACAAAAGCTTACTTAAGTGTGTCCAGTAAGGGATTACAGAGTATCAAGTAGCCTAGAAAAATGATGCATATTTAGAAATAGTGAATATGAAAATTATAAGGCAGCATGCTCAGAATAAGCTTTTGTTTTGTTTTTTAAACACCAGCAACTATCTGTATACATATATGTGCACACATGTTGTGTATTGATTTAAAATTTGAAAGTGCACAACACAGCCTCATTTAACAACAAAAAAGATGTGCAAATTTTCTTCAAAAACCAACACAAATAAAAAAGCAAGGAGAATATTCTACCATTATAAACAGTAAACTGAACACAGTAAAGGAGATCACCTTCATTCCAAAATCATGTACAAGGCACTAAGGATAGGAAATGACAGATAACACAGAAGTGACTAGATAAAACTCTTCAGTCAGGTCGAAATATGGGATATTTCGGTAAGAATTCTATTAGTATTACCTGTAAAATAAAAACAAGAATATATTTATAAAACATTTTTCATTTATTATAACTTATATAACTAAGAAAATCTATAATCATTTTCACAGGACTATATTTTGATTTTGTACTATACACATATAAAGTAAGTGAAGTATGTGAAAGAGAGTTATGTAAAATAACTTAAACAAGAAGTTGTTATTAGATTGGCAATTTAAAAATTAAGTTGGCAGGGCTGGGCATGGTGGCTCATGCCTGTAATCCTAATACTGTGGGAGGCCGAGGTGGGTGGATTGCCTGAGCTCACATGTTTGAGACCAGCTTGAGCAAGGGTGAAACCCCATCTCTGAAAATAGCTGGGTGTTGTGGTGGGTGCTTGTAGTCCCAGCTACTTGGGAGGCTAAGGCAAGAGAATTGGCTGAGTCCAAGAGTTTGAGGTTGCTGTGAGCTATGATGCCACAGTACTAAGGGTAACAAGTGAGAATCTGTCCCCCTCAAAATAAAAAAATAATAATTAAACAAATAAAAATCAAGTTGGCAAATAAAACTACTTGTTATAGCTAACAGTTTTTATTATATATTTTACAATAACTATTTGTTTAGGTTCATAGAAGCTAAACTTAGTATATTACAATGTTCTTCTTGTATTTCCCCTTTTAAAAGCAAAATTGAAGAAATCAGAACTATGTTATAGAGATTTAAAAAATACACTTAAATATACATATTTTTCAATGAATACTACTGATGTTAGTTGAGGATTACTGTCTTTTACAAGTTGTGAAAAAGAACACAGCCCAAATAGATTGATTAAAACACTTTAATTAAGGAAATGTTTGGGAGTATAACAATAAAACTTTAGATTTCGTTTTTTTCTTCTTTTTTTTGAGATAGAGCCCCAAGCTGTCACCCTGGGTAGAGTGCTGTGGCATCAGTGCTCACAGCAACCTCCAACTCCTGGGCTCAAGCAATTCTCCTGCCTCCACCTCCCAAGTAGTTGGGACCACAGGTGCCCGCCACAATGCCTGGATATTTTTTTTTTTTTTGGTTGCAGCCGTCATTGTTTGGTGGGCCCAGGCTGGATTCAAACCCACCAGCTCAGGTATATGGGGCTGGCGCCTTAGCCACTTGAGCCACAGCCGTTTAGCCCTTAGATGTTTTTGAATGTTTTATCTACAATAAATTTTAGATTTATGGTCATTTGCATATTTTCCCAAAACTATGCAAAGTGGAGAGAAATACCATAATGATACTTACTAATGAAATGCAAATGGAATGTTTAGTGTTAAATATATACTTATATCAGCAACTTGAAGCTTGGATAAATGTAATTTTCTTTTTGATGTTAATGATGCTAAATTGGTCACATTGACTATATGTGAAATGATGTTTTATAACTACGATTTTAATAGCCTTCAGTAAAAATATTCAAACATACAGTTCTGTCACTAAAACTTAAATATCAGCAAAAACCCAGAATTTCAATTCACAATTCAATTCATATTTTATGTAAGTTTTGACAAGATTACATTTAGAAGCATTTTGTCCAACAGCAGCTCTCCCTACCACCATATGCTATGGTTTATACCTCTGACTAAAGTTTTACAATATTTTCATTTAAGTATACTAGCTGAACGTTCTCTAAGATCCACATAATTGTTAGCTTTCAAGATACTTTAGGTTGGCTGCAAATCTAAAGAAGATAAAAGGAAACTTCTATGTTCCAACGGATAAAAGCTCAGGCTAAGGAGCAAAAAAGGAAGATAGATTAATAAATTGTGATATATGTATACCATGGAATATTATGCAGCCTTAAAGAAAGGTGGAGACTTTACCTCTTACATGTTTACGTGGATGGAGCTGGAACATATTCTTCTTAGCAAAGTATCTCAAGAATGGAAGAAAAAGTATTCAATGTACTCAACCCTACTATGAAACCAATTTATAGCTTTCTTATGAAAGCTATAACCCAATTATAGCCCAAGAAGAAGGGGAAAGGAGAGAGGGAGGGGAGGGAAGGGAAGAAGATGGTGAAGGGAGGGCAATTGTTGGGACCACACCTATGGTGCATCTTACAAGGGTACATGTGTAAATTTACTAGGTGTAGAATATAAATGTCTTAACACAATAACAAAGAAAATGCTGTGAAGGCTATGTTAACCGGTTTGATGAAAATATTTCAAGTTGTATATAAAACCAGCACATTATACCCCATGATTGCATTAATGTACACAGCTATGATGTAATTTAAAAAAAGGCAGCAAAGAAAGCTTATAAACTATAAACAGTAAAATGTTACATTTAGGATTAATCCCTCAAAGTGTAATTAAAAGGACTTCATACTTACATACTCCATCATATTGCTAGTTTCGCATTTCCTTTTAGTCAACTTCCAATGCAAAGCAAGCTAAGAAAGGTATAGTTTTGTTAAGAATTTTTTTATCAGTTTAACTAACAGAACATTTTCATTTGAAAATAATCACTGAAAACAATCTAGAAATAAGTATAAGATACAAAACATAGAACTTAAAAATATGTCATAATATATACATATTAAATTTGAGTACTAGTTCTCTAATCCATTTCTTTGTGGCCTAAAAAATTCACATTTAGTAGTTATTTTTTAAATTTAACAATATAAACAAATGAGTATAGAACTTATTTGTTTACAGTTTCTTACCTTGTGATATAATCTGTTATTTTCCCATTCTAATAACTTCTGAATTGATCTTCTGGTCTAAGAAAAAGGATCAAGTTGTTATAAGATGAACTGTAGAGCTCTGTAAACTATGTGTATCTATATTTTTCTGCTTACTTGTAAAATCCATTACTTTTTCCTCCTGTTTTTCTACTAGAAATCAGAAAAAAGGCAATGTAATTGAAAGAAATTGCCAAAAGAAGAGTAAGATTTTTGGTGATCTTTATACAGTTACAATCAGATTATTTATCTATCAATCAGATTTCTAGATCTGCTTTCCATAATGACATATATATGAAATGCACTGTATTATGAGGTCACTCATTGGACTGTTGTGAAAACCTTACCAATACTGCTAACTTGAAATAATAATCTACTTGTAGATCTAACCTATGTTTTCACATGTATTTCACAGGATTATTTTAAATAACCATTGAATACCAAGATAACATGATTTCTCATAGAAAGTTTTCCTATCACAGCTCTTAGCAAAACACTCGACATAGAGCAGTCAGTGAAGGTCTAAATGTTGCATAACGCAAGCCAACATATATCAGAATTTATATCTAAAAGAACATCTAAAAAAGCCAGTAGGAAAACTTGCATTTAGACAGAAAAATTTAAGTGAGAGAACCAGCTACATAACAAACGAGGGGGCGGGGGGGCAGAAGGTGAGTTTTTACATTCGGAATGCATGCATTTTATAGGAGTAAGAAAAGTTTGATAATTATTTGAAAACATTAAAATATAAGATTCACTCACCTGGTCTACCATGGACTGTTAGCACTGGCATGCTCTGCCTGGGAATCCAAGGAACTACCCATCAATCTGCTATGGGGATACCTGTGTGCTCCTCCCAGGTACCCAAGGACTGTCCCACCAGACCCATGCTGGGCATTGTTGGTACTCATGGATCTTCCTTAGAGGTTTATGGATCAACCCATTTGGCGTACTGTGGACGCCACTGGTTACCACCTGCTCTGTCTGAGGGCCTGAGGAGTAAATTGCTCAGCCCACTGGTGCCTGCATGTCCTTCTCAGGATTTCAAGGATCATCCTACCAGGGGCTTACTGCCACCACTGTCAATTCGCATATGCTTTGCCCAGGGACCAAAGATTGATGTATCTAGGATAAGTTGCCACCACTGCCAGTGCCCCCATATATTACCTGGCAAACTAAGGATAAGACGGTATAGTGCTGCTGTCTCCAAGAAAGCCTCACTACAGCCTCCACAAACAACTACAGTCTAAGCTACTATGGAATGTGCAGGCACTGTTGATGTTGATAATAGCTGCAGTAATCATAGGAGACTCCACTATAGTTTCAACCTGGAACCAAAGTCAAAGCATCCTACCAAACCATTATAGATGTATCTCAAGAAAAAGTCTTTACAGTGGAAGCTACTCCATAAAAATGGAAGTAGCAACAGTTAAAGCAAATGAGCTGACATCAATGTAAGGATAAAAGAAACATGAAAAGGGAAATATAATACTGACAAAGAAATATAACAATTCTTTAGTAGCAGACACCTAAGGAAATGAAATTCATGAAATGCCTGAAAAGGGATTCAAAATAATTATCTTAAAGAAATTCCATGAGATTTAAGAGAACACAGAATAAACAATATAAAGAGATCAGGAAAACAATTTCTAATCTGAATGAGAAATTCAACAAAGAGGTATCATTAAAAATACCCAAACAGATACCCTAGAACTGAATAATACAATGAATGAAATTAAAAATTCATTAAAAATTCAAAAATTCAAGAGCTTCAACAACAGATTATATCAAGTAGAAGAAAGAATTTCTGAACTTGAAGACAGGTCTTTTGAAACAGATCCAGGTGAAGAAAAAAAGAAAAAAAGAAAAAAATAGTGAAAAATGCCTATGTGACACCATTAAGTGAACAAATTTTTAAATTTTGGGAGTTTCAGGAAAAAACATGACAAAAGGTAGGAAAATCCTATTCATTGAAATAAAAACTGAAAATTTTTCAAGTCTTGGAAGAGATATAGACATCTGGATATGAGGAGTTCAAAGACCCCCAAATAAATTCAGCCTAGGCACAATATAGTTAAACTGCCAAAGTAAAAAATAGAATTCTGAAAATAGCAAAAGTATCAAGTCACAAAAAAGGGAATTTCTATTAGTCTAAAAACAAATATTGCAGCAAAAATCTTGCAAGCCAATAGAGAATGGGATGATACATTGAAAATGATAAAAGAAAAACAAACTTGCCAGTCAAGAATACTATTCTCAGAGAACATATCCTTCAGAAATGAAAGAAATATAAAGTAGCAAACAAAGAAAAACTAATAGGATATGTCACCACTAGACCAAACCTATAAGCAATACTTAAGGAAATCTGATGTCGGGAAATAAAAGGAACATATAACCACTATGAAAATGCACTAAAGCCTAAAACTCATTGGAAGAACAGATGCACAAATGAGAGAGAGAGAAAAAAAAAAAAGAAATCAAATGACATCACCAGAGAAAGCTACCAAACTACAGATAAGCAATAAAAGAGAAAGGGACAAAAGATATACAGGACAATCAGAAAACAGTTGACAAGATGACCAAAGTCCTTAACTATCACTAACAACCTTGAGGCTGCTGCCAGAATCTCACCACGGGCAACGGACCCCTGAGCTCCCACTTTTAATTCTACTCTGTCTCTTATCTTTTTTTACCTTCACTTCTAATTTTTCTTCAGTGGATCACCACCAGTTTCCACAGGTCTCAGTGGACTCTGCTCTTAGGTCAGAACCCCAACACTCATGAGCTAAAGGGATCCTTCTGGGAGTTGGCCTTCCAGAGTGCTAGAATTACAAAGGCCTCCAATCCCCACCCGCTTCCAGCTCTCAGTGAGGTTGTGAATATGGACTTTGCCTGAATTTGGAGCATCCTCGCATACCTGTAAACAGCCCAGTGTAGCTCCGCCCCCTTCCCGGTCGAGCCGTCTCCTCTACCAATCAGCTGCTCCAGGTGCGGGTCGCGGCTCGCACGCTCTACCCCAGTATCTCAAGTAGCAAGAGCTCACCGAGACTCCCACGGCGCAGGCAGGGACAGAGCGAGCGCCTCACAGCCTTTCCTCTTAGCAGCCGGACTGGAACTATGTGATCCTGGAAGTTCCAGGGCCATTGCTGTGTGGGATAAACAGTAATGGCGGAGGCTGCGGCTCCTAGAACACCACCCACAACATCAGGAGCAGGAGCGGCAGCAGTGGCGATGGCAGCGGCCTCCCACACCCCTCTCCCCACAGTCGTCACCCTGTTCTCCAGGGGCGGGAGGAGGAGGCAGCAGCAGCGGCTGGACTAAACAGGTCACCTGCAGGTATTTTATGCATGGGGTTTGTAAAAAAAGAGATAACTGTCGCGACTCTCAAGACCTATCTGACAGTCCATATGGTGTAGTGTGCAAGTATTATCAGCGAGGGTACTGTATTTATGGAGACTGTTGCAGATAATGAACATAGCAAGCCATTGAAACAGGAAGAAGCAACTGCTACAGATCTAACTACAAAGTCATCTGTGGCTGCTTCCTCAAGTCTCTCTTCAGCAGTTGGACCTTTTGTTGAAATGAGTACCGGTGAAACTGAGTCAAGAAATTCAAACTTTAGAAGTGTAGGAGCAGGTCCAGAGGACTGGGTGAATGCTACTGAGTTTGAGTTCCTGGACAACCCTACTATGGCCGTACTGCGCCTTCCTGCACTGAAGCACCCCATCAAGGCTCAGTAACCAAGGAAAAATCAGAGAAAAAGCAAACCGCTATGGAAGCAAAGAAGCAGCTTTGCCCCTATGCTGCCATGGGAGAGTGCCCATATGGGAAAAACTGTGTGTATCTCCACGGGGACTCATGTGATATGTGTGGGCTGCAGGTCCTACATCCAATGGATGCTGCCCAGAGATTGCAACATATAAAATCTTGCATTGAGGCCCATGAGAAAGACATGGAGCTCTCTTATGCTGTGCAACGCAGCAAGGACATGGTGTGTGGGATCTGCATGGAGGTGGTGTATGAGAAAGGCAACCCCAGTGAGCGCCACTTCGGGATCCTGTCTCACTGCAACCACACCTACTGTCTCAAGTGCATTGCAAGTGGAGGAGTGCTAAGCAATTTGAGAGCAAGATCATAAAGTCCTGCCCAGAATGCCAGATCACATCTAACTTTGTCATTCCAAATGGAAGACAAAGAAGAGAAGCAGAAACTCATTGAGAAATACAATGAGGCAATGAGCAACAAGGCCTGCAGGTATTTTGATGAAGGACGTGGGAGCTGCCCTTTTGGAGGGAACTGTTTTTACAAGCATGTGTACCCTGATGGCCATAGAGAGCAGCCACACAGACAGAAAGTGGGAACATCAAGCAGATACCGGGCCCAATGAAGGAACCACTTCTGGGAACTCATTGAGGAAAGAGAGAATAGCAGTCCCTTTGACAATGATGAAGAAGAGGATGTCACCTTTGAGCTGGGCAAGATGTTGCTTATGCTTTTGGCTGCAGGTGGGGACGAAGAACTGACAGACTCTGAAGATGAGTGGGACTTGTTACATGATGAGCTGGAAGATTTTTATGACTTGGATCTATAGCAACCTTGCATGGTGTGTGGACTGGTCTGCTGAGCCTCAGACAGTAGCTGTCCCCTGTGCTGGTGTGGCACTGCCTGTGTTTCTCTCCTAGGCAGGCCTATCAACTCTAGGTGCTGTCCTAATAATTTTTACCCAGGGCCTGTCTTCTCAATCCCTCACCCTTTCCCCCAAGGAGTGTATTGTTTTCTCTGTTTAAAAAAGTTACAAAAATAAATCTTAAAAGTTAGTTTTTTTGTAAAAAAAAAAAAAAAAGAACCCAGCAGCTCAGCTATATGTGGCTGGTGCCTTAGCTGCTTGAGCCATAGGTGCTGAGCCTGGATTAGAGTTTTTCAAATCTTTACACTTTGCTTCTCTTTTGATTATAAATTCTGTCTTTTTGTCATATTTTCTCCTGAAGCCTAATGTGTAAGGAATTAAAAGTAGCTGTGCAATAGCCTGAATGCTTTGTTCCTTAGATATATCTTCTACCAGATATCCTAATTCATTACTGTTAAGTTCTGTATTCTATAACATCCTCAGATATGAACACAATCCAACCAATTTCTTTGCCAACTTGTGACAAAGATACTTTACTCTAGTTTCCAGTACCTTATTTCTCAGTTTCAGCTGAGCTGTCACCAGAATGGCCTTTACTATCCATATACTGGTCTTTCTGGTAACTTAAATAATCTTTAAAAAGTTCCAAACTTTCAAGAGGGAGAAGCAAGATGGTGGCCGAGCAATAGCTTCCTTGCAGCTGGGCACTGTGAGTCTGGAGAGAGAAGACTTCAGGCATCTCTGGCTGGTGGGATCTGCCAAGAAACATCCCCTTGGGGACACAGGGAGTCAGCATGAGACTTCTGGAACCCATGAGGAGGACAAAGCAGTGGAGAACTGGCAAGTGTTTGCCTGTGTTCATTCAGTCTAATCCTGCCGGCAGCTGTAAGTACAGTAGCACTGAGATTGCAAACTGGAAAGGTCTTACGTATGAGCTGTTTTGGTTTTCTTGGACTTGGCACTCAGTTTAACTATCTTGGGAGAACTTGGGCAAGAGTGCAGAGGACTTTTTTTTTTTTTTTTTGAGCCAGAGCCTCAGGCTGTCACCCTGGAGAGAGTGCCATGACATCACAGCTCACAGCAACCTCCAATTCCTGGGCTCAAGCAAGTCTCTTGCCTCTGCCTCCCAAGTAGCTGGGACCACAGGCGCCTGCCACCCCGCCACAACACCTGGCCATTTTTTGGTTGCAGCCGTCATTGTTGTTTGGCGGGCCCGGGCTGGATTCAAACCCGCCAGCTCAGGTGTACATGGCTGGTGCCTTAGCCTGTTGAGCCACAGGCGCCGAGCCTAGTTCCAGTCTATTAATTCATCTTACAGGTAGATTTGAAGCATAAAAAGATGATATATAAACATTTGTTCACTGAGGCACTTTTCTACTTTTTTGATTATACTCTTAAACTGCATTTATACTCATCTAGATCAAACACTGGTTAAATGAATTATAGTAATTCTAGAAATACTACGTAGCCATTAAAAGAAACTTGAACTTCTGAGACTGAGATGTTCAAGGAACCTCAAGGTATTTTAAATTAAAAAGAAAGTCATGAACCTACCTATCTCCTGCTTCCCCCACCCCTGCCAAAAAATAAAATATAAATAAATAAATAAAAGTTGTAGTACAGACTATAAAGTATGATCTTATGTTTGGGTTTGTATAGAAATTTTCCAGAATAATAGTGATCTAAAGAAATCTCTGCTTTTGGCTCTAGGGAATGGAAACAGGAAAGAAAAGCTTTTAATTTATTCACTCACTTGGGTTTTTGTTTTTGTTTTTTTTTTTTCGTAGGGGAGACAGGGGTCTGGCTCCGTTGCCCTGGGCGCGAGTGAACTGCCTGCCTCCACCTCCTTAGTAGCTGAGACTACAGGTGCACACCATTACTACTGGCTAATTTTTTTTAATTTTCTGTACAGATAGGGATATGCCACACTGCTCAGGCTGGTCTCGAACTCCTGTGCTCAAGTAATCCTACTGCCTCAGCCTTTTGAAAGTGCTGGGATTACAGGCATGAACTACTATGCCAGGACACTCATTTGTATTTAACTCCTAAGTATATTACTTTCATAATAAAGGAAAAAAAGAATACTCCCCCCACTGTAATCTAATGCCCAGCCTACCTTTTAACCACCTCCCGGTTGCCCTTGCCTAAATCTTACCAACTTGCCCCATCCACTGGCACCCACTTCTCCGGCTTTGCCCGGGCATTAACTATTCCTAGGGGGCTGTTACCCCCACTTAGAATTCTGCTTCTGCCCCCACCATGGGTCTTTCTGACCCTGCCTGCCCACAGATATTTGGCTTGGAGCTCCATACAAGGCAGGTATTTCTCCGGCACCTGCTGCCTTAGACTGTGAGTCCCCTGAGGGCGGCCGAGCCACTGCAGAGCCTCATGGTGCCCTTTCCCAGTAGGAGCCCAATAAACATATCAACCACAACTGCCTCGATGGGACAGAGACACTAAATTCAATATTTAATTATATCCACTCAATTGTTCCAAGGCAAGAGAATGAATGTGTACCACAGCTTTTCAGCAACAAAAAGAATTTCTATTCAAGCTAACTTGATTCTAGAATTCTACTAGAGTTGAATCAGATCAACTCACATCTGGCATTTTCTTGTTCCTTAAGGCTTTACTGTTTGATATTTGACTTTGCTGGCATCGAAAGGTCATTCATCTCAAGACAAGCGCATAACAAACGCACGTACGGGATTAAAATGAGCAACTCCCAGCTTTCTTTATTCCTCTTCAGTCCCTAAATATCCTCACTTCTTACAAGGAATAAGCAGTTGGATAAAATCATAGTCTTCCGTTCTGTTTAATAGACCCTCTATTCAAACTTCTTATAGAATAACTGCACCATCCGCCCAGCTCTTTGGCCTAGTGTTCCATTTGATTTCGTAATTTTAATCCTATTAGCATAAGAAAAAATTCCCATGCTAATAACCAACTCTTCCACGTTGTTTCATGAAAGCTTAATTATTGAGATCTTTTTTCACAGGAAAGGAGTAACCAAGAGTATTTCCTTCTACCCCTAAGTTGCCATTTATTCCATGATCTTACTGAGCCCTTCTAGGGGCCACTTCCCATAAAGCGTTAATCACGGTCAAAATGGCATGGTCTTCTAAGAGTATGTCGCTTTAAGACCAAGGCCTAACGTGACCTGCCAAGCTGTTCCACAAGCTGGAAACCACCTTCCATTTACATGTACACTGCCTGCTACCGGCCACAACAGCAGCAGAATCTCTTGGGTTTTTCTTTTTTTACCTTTCAGAACATAACACAATTACATTTTCTCATTTTATGACCTGCAAACAGATCCCTTAAACAGGAATTATTTTCTTTCAAATTATCAAATTAGGTACATCGAAAATGCAACAATTACACATAAGACAATTAATCCACTAAGTGTGATTTACTGGGACATAGCCTAAGAATTTAGGAACAGCTAGGCAGGAGAAATCTGACCAAATTTAGCAATCAACTATTTATGTATCCAAAAAAAAAAAGTCAAACCTATCTAAACTCCCAAACCAGAAGCTTAAAAGTTTTTGTTAGATCCCTACTGGACAAAAGAGAGTGATGATTCAAATCTATCCAGTCTTGACAGTTTTAGTACCAAATACTGGGCTATTCCCCAGTCTGTAACTGAATAACAAGCATCTGTTTATCAGACACCTAAGCATCAAACTTTTACACCATTATGCAAATAGAAAGTCTCAGCATTCATTAATTAAAAAATAAGTAGTAATTAAATATCCACACCATTGTCCCAATTCACCAGCCCTTACTGCAAACCCCAAATATGCAACCTGTGTCACGTAGTGACAGGCCATAATTCATATATGTGTGTGTGTGTGTGTGTGTGTGTGTGTGTATAGTAGTAAGTACAAATGGCAATTAACAGTCCCTACAAAAATTCAGTTTCAGTCGAGACTATGGCTCCTATGCCTTGGGATGGTTTTGTACTTCAAAACTAAAAAAAGCTGCTAAAATCTCACTTAAGACATGTTCAGATTAAGTTTCTTGGTCTAAAAATGGCTACAAGGTAAGTATTAAAAAGTCAGCCAGGCTCGGTTCCTGTGGCTCAAGCGGCTAAGGCGCCAGCCATGTACACCTGAGCTGGCGGGTTCAAATCCAGCCCAAGCCCGCCAAACAACAATAACGGCTGCAACCAAAAAAAAAATGGCCGGGCGTTGTGGCGGGCGCCTGTAGTCCCAGCTACTTGGGAGGCAGAGGTAGGAGACTCGCTTGAGCCCAGGAGATGGAAGTTGCTGTGAGCTGTGATGCCACAGCACTCTACCCAGGGTCTAAGATAAATAAATAAATAAGTTTAAAAAAATTTAAAAAAAAAGAATAAAAAGTCAGCCAACTGAGTGCAACTTCTCTTTCCAATTTGGCCAAGAGTAGCAGAATTTCTATGGGGAAAAAGCTGGCAGTCTTATTGGAAGAGAACCAGAGGGCTGGACCCACATGCTGTGTCCACACAGTAAACTCACAGCTTCCACTTAGATGGTATGTTTTCAAACAGTAAGAATAACTACTTTTAGTAAAGATGCTTTTATTTGCAGTTGACATGACATTGATTTAGCTATTATTTGGGGATAAGTTATTGGGGAGAGAGATGCTAATAGCAATTACAGTAAGAGGAACTACCCCATCACTACCCTTTCTCGGACACTTTTTGGCACTGCCACCAGGGACAGATCACTGCAAGAAGCCAGGATGTTCTTGAACTTGTGTTAAGAACCTTACTGCGTTGGGTGCAGTGTAATCCCAGCACTCTGGGAGGCCAAGGCAGGTGGATCACCTAGCTCAGGAGTTCAAGACCAGCCTGAGCAAGAGCAAAACCCTCCACTAAAAATAGAAAAAGTTATCAGGGCTTGGTGGCAGTCACCTGTAGTCCCAGCTACTGCAGAGGCTGAGGCAGGAGGATTACTCAACTGCAAGAGTCTGAGGTTGCTGTGAGTTGTGATGACACCACGTCACTACCCAGGGCAAAGAGAATGAGACTCAATGTCTCAAAAATAAATAAAAATAGGGGCCATGAGCAGTGGCTCACACCTGTAAGCTCAGCACTCTGGGAGGCCAAGGCAGGTGGCTTGCCTGAGCTCACAGGTTTGAGACCAGCCTGAGCCAAGAGCAAGACCCCGTCTCTAAAAATAGCCAGGCGTTGTGGCGGGCACTTATAGTCCCAGTTACTTGGGAGGCTTAAGCCCAAGAGTTTGAGGTTGCTGTGAGCTATGACACCACGGCACTCTACCAAGGACAACAAAGTGAGACTCTGTCTAAAAAAAAAAAGATAAAAAAATTAAGAAATAAAAATAAAACAGAGCCTTGCTGCAGTGAAGCAATCGGAGCTATGACACATTCCTGCCCAGTGCCACGCAGTCCTGTCTGTGGCAAGGCTGCTGAGCAGGAAACAGGCATCTTCTATTTCTCCTACTTTCTCCTCCGTGCCTAGAGGAAATGAATGAGAAAATGGGAAATAAAGTAAAAGGCACAGCTGTGGAGGGCAGCTGTCGGATGTCAGTGGTGGTCTTTACAGATTCAACACAAAATTGAGAGATCAGGGTCCTCATTTCAGGACTGGGGTGAATCCCAGTGCCTTAGGAGAAAAGGAACAGAAGCGCATCAGAGCCCAGAAGCATCACTTGGTTGCTGAGACTCATTTCTTTTTTTTTTCTTTTTTGCAATTTTCTGGCCGGGGCTGGGTTTGACCCGCCACCTCCGGATATGGGACCAGCACCTCACTCATTTGAGCCACAGGCACCGCCCTGAGACTCATTTCTTCCACCTGCAGTCACTACAACCTCAGCCAAGTGATTCAAACTTGGACGGTTATTTCTGAAGAGGAGGAGACAGCTCTCTGCATGTTCACTGCCTCCTCTTCACTGTACCCTTAACTCTCCATACACACTCGAGTGTGCACACACCCGCCTTCCCCTTCTATTTCTCCCACCACCCAAAATTCACTACCTCTACACAAAGAACTAACACAATGGATATTGAAGGGCAACAAAACAGTGCCAGCCGAGACCCCCCAGAGATGCAGGAACACAGACCGTCACGCAGTTACCAGGGACAACCACACACTTCTCCCACCCCTCGCACCCCTAGCTAAAGGCTCTGCAAGGACGGGACTGGACGGAATATAACCTCAGGTCCTTCCCAGCCGAAAACTCAGCAGCTGGTAAGACGTCAAGGCAGGTGGGAGGAGAGTGGGGGAGGAGAGGCAATGGGGGGGCAGGCGGGGGCATCTGCATTTCAGGCCCCCTGGGTGTGTTTGCATCTCTGAAACTACAGGAGGCAGGACGGCTGAAAGACAGGGTCCCAGCTCCCAGGGTGGCCCCACAAACCTGTCGTCCTACTCGGCACATACTCACACTCACCTCGCAAGTTTGCTGAGGCCCAGGACTTGCTTGTTGGGAAGATAACCGATATGGACCTTCGGAGAAGAGACAGAAACCGTGAGCAGGTGCAGACAGGGCTTCGGTGTGACAGAGGGAGAAGCAGAGGAGGGGCACAGCGCCCGGCCGGCGGCACAGCACGCGACTGTGCCGGCAAAACACCCGGATGCTTCCACACTTAGGGGAGGAAGTGCTTACATGAGTATGTCTTAATTAATAATGCAGTAAAATATATGTACATGTATAATTATGAGTCTCTTAATCAAATGAAAAAGTTTAAGTACATTCATTCTAGGACCCCCACATGCACCGACACCTGGCGGACACTTGAGTCTCTCACTCCACGATACTGTACTTTCCATCTGTGTTGGTTAGAAGGAAACCACGTGAGTGGACCAGGGGAAGTCACTGTTCAAACGTACAGCCCTGATATTTCCCTGTGAAGTTACACTCTCCCCACAAATATGAAATTTCTCCCTGAAGGAGGGGGGCACTCTCAAGTAAACGAAAATGATCTTGCAGCCACACTGAAAGGTTCGCAGTAACACGGCCTTCAACTGGCGGCAACTGTGAATACAGAAGGTGTTTGTGCCTTCTGAGTTCCCTCTTGTGACAGGAGGAAGGGGACACAGTTGCCACTAGGGCTGGGCAAGAACTTGCACCATAAGAACCAAGTTCTTCCAGGTCCTACTGTAGGGGAAAGCCATTGATTCCCTCCTAAAAGATGGCAACTGGGGAGGGGAAGGTGCCTCAGGCCTGTAATCCCAGCACTCAGGGAGCCTGAGGCGGGTGGACTGCATGAGATCAGATGTTTGAGATGAGCCTGAGTGACACTAGACCCTGTCTCTACTAAAAAGAGAAAAACTACTATGTAAGGCACATTACTCCCAGCTACATGGGAGGCTGAGGCAGGAGGATCACTTGAGCCCAGGCGTTAGTGGTTGCTATGAGCTATGACACCATGGCACTGCAACCAGGGTGACAGAATGAGACTCGGTCTCAAAAAAACAAAAAGGTGGGGCAGTGCCTGTGGCTCAGTGAGTAGGGCGCTGGCCCCATATACCAAGACTGTCGGGTTCAAAGCCGTCTCTGGCCAAACTGCAACAAAAAAATAGCTGGCCGTTGTGGTGGGCGCCTATAGTCCCACCTACTCAAAAGGCTGAGGCAAGAGAATCGCCTAAGCCCAAGAGCTGGAGATTGCTGTGAGATGTGATGCCACAGCACTCTACCGAGGGCGATAAAGTGAGACGCTGTCGCTATTAAAAAAAAAAAAAAAAAGGTGCCAACTACTATCTAATATGTACATTTGACCCCATTCTCAGGCAGATATTAAAATGTGAGAAAACATGAGTTCTCTAAACTCTAACAGAGTGAATGGTCATTGGCAAATATCAATAGGCTAAACATGAAATCAGAGACTCATCGGTACCACAACTTGTCAATACCGCTCCACTGTCCATCTGACCTGTGATCTGGTCTGTGTCATCCTCATTGACCCCTCCTGCTCCATCTGACCTGTGACGTGGTCTGTGTCACCCTCAGTGACCCCTCCTACTCCATCTGACCTGTGACCTGGTCTGTGTCATCCTCAGTGACCCCTCCTGCTCCATCTGACCTGTGACCTGTGACTTGGTCTGTGTCCGTAGACTTTTTTTATACTTTACACTATTTTTTGGTCTTCCTTAAGATCCTAATCACTTAAATATTCATTTTAGAAAATCATTCCCACATTATATTTTAGGAACAAAATTAGCAAGATGAACAGAGATCTTCACAGGTGATGGTAGCAGGAGGTGATGATCAGGGCTGAGCGTGGGGTCAGCACCAGGGTCTGGCCACAGCTGGGCCTCTCACACTCTGCGTCTTCACGGATGAGCCCTGGCTTTCTGTGTCTTCTGTCCTCACCTACAGTAAGGTACAGAGATGAGTGACAAAGTGCCCTCCTATGAACAGTGGGATCACCAGACATGACATGCTCTCGAATAAAGAGACATGAAGTCATATCCAAATGAATATTAAGGACAAATGAGACTCTGGCTTGGATTCCTCCTCCAACTGGGGAAACTTAAATACGAGTCAATACATGCTGTTAAGGAATGACTGTTAATTCTGTTTGTGGTAGTGCTACTGTGGATAAATAAGAAGATATTTTAGAGATGCATATTAATTGCTATTGTGGGTAAGAAAATATTCTTTTTTTTTTGTTGTTGCATCTTTTGGCCGGGGCTGGGTTTGCACCTGCCACCTCTGGCATATGGGGCCAGTGCCCTACTCCTTTGAGCCACAGGCACTGCCCAGGTACGAAAATATTCTACGGAGGCTGGGTGTCATAGCCCACACTTGTAATCCCAGTCCTTTGGGATGCTGACACAGGAAGATCGCTTAAGGCCAGGAGTTCGAGACTAGCCTGGGCAATAAGTAAGACTCCATCTTTGCAATAAAACAAAAAACTAGCCAGGCATAATGACTTGCACCTGTAGTCCCAGGTACTCAGGGGGCTGAGGTTGGGTAACTTGAACCCAGCCTGGGCAACAGAGCAAGAACTCTGTCTCTAAAAGTAAAATATGTATGTGTTTGTGTATATACATATATATCTAAGTATATGTTTTTATATATTTTAGAGAGCATATTAATAATTATTGATGAGTCATGTTGTCTATAATATACTTTTTCAATAGTTTGGAGGATGTATTGCTAATGTACCAATGTGGTAGGTTATTCTCTAAAAATTCTTTTTAATCTATTAGAGAGACATACTGGAAAAAATAATACAATGTCTGAGATTTGCTTCAAACAGTGGGGACTTATATATAACAAGATTGGTCCTATACTGGTAACTGTTGAATATGGTTAATGGAGAAGTGGAACTTTGTTATACTAGCCTTCCAATTGTGAAGTACGATTTTCTGAAAAAACAAAATAAAATAATGAAATTTTCTATAATAAAAAAAAAAGAAATTTTCTATAATAAAAAGTTCAGAAAAACAGAAAGAGTGATACTACTACACACGCCAGAGAATCCTGAACCTCAGACTGAAAGAGCTGCATGTTGGCAGAACGTGCAGCAGCTGGGGCTCTCGGTCACTGTGAGTTGCTGGAGGGGCAGAATGGGGACAGCAGCTCTGGACAGCTGGGCCCTCGGATGCTGGAGGGGCAGAGTCGGGACTGCGGCTCTGGACAGCTGGGCCCTCGGATGCTGGAGGGGCAGAGTCGGGACAGCGGCTCTGGACAGCTGGGCCCTCGGATGCTGGAGGGGCAGAGTCGGGACTGCGGCTCTGGACAGCTGGGCCCTCGGATGCTGGAGGGGCAGAGTCGGGACTGCGGCTCTGGACAGCTGCAGGTCGGTATCCAGGGAGGCGAACCTGAGTGTGCCCTACGACCCAGCAGTTCTACTCTCAGGTACACTTTAAGAGAAATGCACACATTCCACATCCACACCAGCGTCTCTGGTTTTGGGATTTTGTGATGTGGGCCAATCTTACTGGAGTTAGATGATATCTCAAAGTAGTTTTGATTTCCATTTCTCTGATGATTAAGAATGATGAGCATTTTTTCATGTGTCTGTAGGCTGTGCGCCTGTCTTCTTCAGAGAATTTTCTCTTTAGGTCCTTTGCCCACCCTGAGATGGGATCACTTGTTCTTTTCCTGCTGATATGTTTGAGTTCTCTGTGAATTCTGGTTATTAAACCTTTGTCAGAGATACAACCTGCAAAAATCTTCTCCCATTCTGAGGGCTGTCTGCTTGCTTTATTTACTATATTTTTGGCTGTGCAGAAGCTTTTTAGTTTGATCAGATCTGAGTAATGTATTTTTGGTGATGCTTCAATTGCCTGGAGAGTCTTCCTCACAAAATTTTCTCCTAGGCCGATTTCTTCAATTGTCTTCCCTGCACATTCTTCTAGTATTTTTATGTATTTTTATTTATTTTTCTTTTTTCAGTTTTTGGCCATGGCCGAGTTTGAACCCACCACTTCCAGTATGGGGGCTGGCACCCTACTCCTCTGAGACACAGGCATCACCCCACTTCTTCTAGTATTTTTGTAGTTTCATGTTTTAATTTTAAATCTTTAATCCAGCAAGAGCCTATCTTAGTTAATGGTGAAAGGTGTGGGTCCAGTTTCAGTCTTCTACAGGTCACCAGCCAATTCAACCAGCACCATTTGTTAAATAGGGAATCTTTTCCTCACTGAATGTTGTAATTCACTTATTGAAGATCAAATAATGATAAGTAGCTGGGTTCATCTCTTGGTTCTCTATTCTGTTCTACACATCTACCTCTCTGTTTTTGTGCCAGTACCATGCTGTTTTGATCACTACTGATTTATAGTACAGTCTGAGGTCTGATAGTGTGATTCCTCCTGCTTTGTTTTTATTTCTGAGTAATATCTTGGCTATTTGAGCTTTTTTCTGATTCCATATAAAATGATGTTTTATTTTTTTCAAGATCTCTAAAGTATGACAGTGGACCTTTAATAGAGATTGCATTAACATTGTATATTGCTTTGGGTAATAGGAACATTTTCACAATGTTGATTCTTCCCAGCCATGAGCATGGTATGTTTTTCCATTTGTTAACATCTTTAGCTATTTCCTTTCTTGGAGTTTCATAGTTCTCTTTTTAGAGATCTTTCACATCCTTTGTTAGGTAAACTCCCAAATATTTCATCTTTGTTGGCACTACTATGAATGGAATAGAGTCCTTGACTATTTTTTCAGCTTGACTATTGTTGGTATATATAAAGGCTATAGATTTATGAGTGTTAATTTTGTAACCTGAGATGCTGCTGTATTCCTTGATAACTTCTAAGAGTTTTATAGTAGCATCCTTGATGTTTTCCAGATATACAATCATATAATCTGGGAAGAGTGAAAGTTTGCTCTCTTCTGACCCTGTAGGGATTCCCTCTATCACCTTTTCTTGCCTAATTGTGATGGCTAAGACGTCCATGACATGTTAAAAAGCAGTGGAGACAATGGGCAACCTTGCCTGGTTCCTGATCTGAGTGGAAATGATTTCAATTTAACTCCTTTCAACATGATAATTGGCTGTGGGTTTTGTGCAGATGGCTTCTACCAGTTTAAGAAATGTCCTTTGTATACCCATTTTCTTAAGTGTTCTGATCATAAATGGATGCTGGATATTATTAAAAGCTTTTTCTGCATCTATTGAGAGAATCATATGGTCTTTGTTTTTTATTTTGTTTGTGTGATGAATTCTATTTATAGATTTACATATATTGAACCAGCCTTGAGATCCTGGGACAAAACCCACTTGCTCATGGTGTATAATTTGTTTGATGTGTCGCTGGATTCTGTTTGTTAGGATCTTGTTGAATATTTTTGCATCAATATTCATTAGTGATATTGGTCTATAATTTTCTTTTCTTCTTGGGTCTTTTCCTGGTTTGGAGATCAAGGTTATATTTGCTTCAAAGAATGTGTTGGGTAGTAGTCCTTTTTTTTTCCGTATTTTGGAAAAGGTTAGGTAATATAGGTATCACTTCCTCTTTAAAGGTTTGGTAGAATTCTGATGTGAAGCCATCTGGTACTGGTATTTTCTTTTTAGGGAGATTTTGTGTATTTGATGCTATTTCAGAATTTGATATAGGCCTATTCAACATTTCCACCTCATTCTGGCTAAGTCTAAGAAGGTGGTGTGCTTCCAAGTATTAGTCTATTTCCTTCAAATTTTCTTATTTCTGAGAATAGAGTTTCTTGTAATATTCATTAAGGATTTTTTGAATTTCTGAGAAGTGTGTTGTTATTTCGTTTTTGCCACTTCTGACTGGTAAAATTAGAGATTTTATTCTTTTTTTTCCTAGTTAGGTTAGCCAAAGGTTTATCTATTTTATTGACCTTTTAAAAAAACCAACTTTTTGATTTATTGATCTGTTGTATAATTCTTTTGTTTTCAATTTCATTTAATTCTGCTCTAATTTTGGTTATTTCTTTTCTTCTGCTGAGTTTGGTATTGGAATGTTCTTCCTTTTCCAGTTGCTTGAGATGTCCCATTACGTTGTTAACATCGTCTCTTTTCATTCTCTTGAGAAAGGCTTACAGTGCTATAAATATCCCTCTTAGGACTGTGTTTGCGGTATCCAGAGGTTCTGGTAATTTGTGTCTTCATTATCATTTTGTTCCAAAAATTTGATAATTTTCTTCTTAATCTCATCTATGACCCAGCTATTGTTCAGCATAAGGTTATTCAGTTTCCATGTTTTTGCATGAGTATGCAGATTCCTGTTATTACTGAGTTCAACTTTTATTCCATGATGGTCCGAGAAGATGCAAGGAATAATTTCTATTCTTTTCAATTTGCTGAGGTAAGACTTGTGACCTAAGATGAGATCAGTTTTGGAGAATGTTCCATAGGCTGATGGGAAGAATGTGTATTTACTTTTGTTAGGATGAAATGTTCTGTAGATCTCTGTTAAATAGAACTGTTGAATGGTTAAGTTTAAGTTGAAAATTTCTTTGCTGTGTTTCTTATTGGAGAATCTATCCAACACTGCCAAAGAAGTCTTAAAATCTCTGACTATTATGTTGCTGGAGGAAATCAAGTTGCTCATGTCTGTTAGAGTGTCTCTTATAAATTGAGGTGCATTCTGATTGGGTGCATAAATGTTAATAATTGAAATCTCATCATGTTGTGTGTTTCCCTTAATAAATATGAAGTGTCCATCCTTATCCTTCCTTACTTTTGTTGGTTTAAAACCTATTGTATCTGTAAATACTATTGCAACACCTGCTTTTTTCTGATTTTTTCATTTGCCTGAAATGTAGATGACCATCCCTTCACTCTGAGTCTATATTTATCTTTTAAGGTAAGATGAGATTTTTTTATGCAGCAGATATCTGGCCTGAGTTTTTATATCCAGTCAGCCAACCTGTGCCTCTTTAGAGGACAATTTAAACCATTCACATTAATTGAGAATCTTCATAAGCCTGGTAGAATTTTGGGTATCATGTTTTTCAAAAGTCCAGTGGACATTTTTAATCCTTTCACCACTGTGGAAATTGGAATTTGATCAAAAATTTCTGAATGAGTTTACTTTGGTGGTAGAGGATTGTGCTGGTCATTATGGAGGATAGTTCTGAGAATATCCTGGAGAGCTAGTTATAGCAAATTTCATCAACATGTGTATGTTATTAAAGTATTTAATTTCTCCATCATAAATGAAACTCAGTTTAGCTGGATACAGGATCCTCAGTTGAAAATTATTTTGTTTTAGGAGATTAAAACTCAGTGACCACCCTCTTCTAGCTTGAAAGATTTTAGGAGAGAGATCTGCAGTCATTCTAATATTCTTCCCCTTATAGTTTATGGATTTTTTTACACCTGGCTGCTTGCAGAATGTTCTCCTTTTATTAACTTTGGTGAAGTTGAATTCATTGAATTCTTGAGACAACTTTTGAAATGCTCCTTGAATTTTTAATTCAGCTTTACTTCCATTCTATTCATCTTATTTGCAATCCAAATTCTGAATTCGATTTCTAACATCTCAGCCATTTGTTTATGAATGGGATCTTCTGGTTTGTCTGCCATGTTGTTCCTTGGGGGAGTTGATCTACTCTGATTATTCATGTTTCTGGAGTTTTTCTGCTGATTCTGCCCCATGATTATTTTACACCATTTGGTTACATGAGCAGATAAGTTGAAGTTGTGTTGGTGGCTCCTGGAGTAGGTAGGGATTAACCAGCCCTTTGCCCAAGAGCTAGGACTGGTGTATGTCCATTTCCCCTAGAGCTTTGCCAAGGATCTGTACAGTGCTACGGCCTGAGACACTGTGGACTTGCTTGCTGTGGTGGGGCTATGTGGCTCTGTCTTGTTTTCAGCTGGTCTCTGTCCAATCCTACTGAATCAGCAACTCTGTTGAAGTCTTAGCTGTGGAGATATACCAGCAACTAAGTCACCCTGCCCCTCATGGGCAAAAACTGGAAAAGGAAAATCAAACCTTCCCACAACCACACACCCAGGATTCCACTTTGGATAGTTCTGGGGTTATTGGTCCAGGTCTCTTGTTCCAAATCAATTGTCACAGTCAGCACCCAGTCTCAAGTGTGAGAGTTCAAAATGTCTCGAGCAACTAGGTAGCAGGGGTCTCCTGGCAGCTCAGGTATGACTTGCTCTGGTGCTCCATGGAATCAGAAGGACTGCCCAACAAATGAAGTAGTTCAGGAAGTTTGATGCCTCCTTCCCCACCTTACACCTCTGTCACACCCAGACACTGTTAACCCCTCCAGGCTGTGACCCAGTTCCTTCCAATGAGCAGATGCTTCAGGGGTTTGCACCTGCTTGAGTCACAGGGAGATCTATGTCTCCTTGGCCAGACCACCACACTCTGCCACCAGCTTGCAGGGGAATCTTAAGCTTGAAAACTTCAGGTGCTTAATGGAAGCTGGGGCAGTTCACTCAGTTCCAGCCCTTCCCCAGATTGATGTTGGTGCCACTTATATTCTGGCAGAATTAGTGCTTCTTTCCCAGCTGTACTACCCTGTGGCCAGACTCTGTTTGAGTTCACAGAAACTGTGGCACAGCCTCACCCTGTGCCATTGCCATTGCATCAATTCTCATGGAGCTGGCGTCTCTGTCTCAGTTGCACTTGGTGTTGAGGTGGGCACGATTAAAGCTCACATTCAGCTCTCAGTTCCTGCCTCTCCCTGGGCTGGTACTCATACACAGCTCTCGGTATCTGTTTCTCCCTGGGCTGATGCTGTTGCCCCACCTGCTTTTGTCTCAGCTATGTTCCCCTGAGGGCCGGGAGCTTCTTAGGCTCACAAAAGCAGAACTTCTGACTCAGCCCTGCCCTGGGAGTATGCTGTCTCTGTGCATGCATATTCTAGTCTCTGTCCCTGCCTTGCCCCAATGGGCAGGTACCACCTCAGGCATACCCTTTATTCACAGGGCTTGTGTTTCCCACCCAGATCTGTTCCGCTAGTGCAGAACTGGGACTGCCATTGGAGTAGAAGCCTGGCTTTCTCTGGTTGCCAAGAGAGGTGGGGAGTGTCTCTCCAAAATATCTCCAGGTGTTTGAGCCCTATTGTTCCTGCTGCTGCTGCTGCTACTTTGTGCCATAGGGAACTGCTTCTCCCTCTCTCTCTTGGTCCACTATCTTCTCTTTACAACTGTGCCACAGAATCAGCATAGACCTGTAACAGCCTACATCTTGTCCACACCTCTCAAGAAAATGCCCAAGAATCTGTACTAAATGGGAGATAGGCTTCCAGACCTGGGGGTGAGAGTGGAGGGGAGTGCTGGGAGTTCAAAATTGCAGGTAGAGAATAAGTACAGTTTTATGCTTGGTGGGAGAGTGCCATGGCACACTAGCAGGTTCTGTCTGGGGAAGGAGTTCTGGTTTTTAGAGGGTCTCTCCCATGGGATAAAATAGGAGGCTATCTGAAATCTGCTCACTTGTTTGTATAGAGTATACTGTGAGCCATTCTCATGGGGGAGGGGACTCCCATCCACTTGGCGATGAATTTTGTACCTATTGTTTGTTTCCTTGGGGTTGCAGCTTGCCTCAGCTTGGTTGATGCGCATTCTTCAACCTTCTCTCTTGGCTCAGCCCCAAACCATCAGCTTATTTGCTAAACTTCTGTCCTTTAACTCTTTTTCTGGATGGGAGCCTCTGTGGAAAGCTGGTTCCAGTTGGTCATCTTGCCTCCAATCATCAGGTGATTTACTTTTTAAAAACTATGTTGAGTAAATCACTACAAAGTGAGTTTACCTAAGGTCAAGTTCATATTGTCGCTTTTTTATTGAATCAAAAGGAGGAAGTGGGAGCAGAGACATGTGGTTTGTGCTCCCAGGTGAATTGATGTCTTTGAGAAGAGAGATATTGTGCAACTAATTCCTTTCTGTCTTCTCCTTCCCTTCATTCCTCCTGTGTTCTTTCTGTTCTCATGCCTGCAACAAATCTATTCCATGAATTTGAGAAGGGTGGAAGTGAAAGAGGAAAAAGGCTTGATGTTTTTGATTAAACTATAATTATTTGGGTTTGAATAGTCAAAGCTCTGATGAGACAAGGTAAGTACCCCCTCAGCTCAGAATCCCAGGCAGAACACTCAGCAGGTAAAGGTCATGGTTATAATTTAATTTACTGTTTCTTCTTGTGAATTATAATGTGGGTGTTGAGAGTCAAGTTTACAGGTTCTTCCCTGGGAAGTAATGAGGGAAGAGATCTAAGGTAGAGTTCACCAAAGTTTCCAGCATGAAAACAGGTGGCTTTCTTTCTCTCTTCTCCTCCACTGCACCTTCAGTTACTTTTACTTTTTTATTCATTAATTCAACATGATTATCTATGCATGCCTGGTACTGTATACAGTGGTAGAGATATTTTGGAGAAAAGAAGTAGAGTGCTGCTTACCAGGGATTAAGGGAGGGGATAATGGGAAGATGTGATTTGGTGGCAATAGAGTTTCAGTTACACATGTGAAGAGTTCTGGAGACCGATAGTGATGCTTGCAAACAGTGTAAATGCATTTAATACTTCTGAACTGTGTGTTTAAAAACAGCTAAGATGGTAAATTTTATGTTCTGTGTACTTTACCATAATGAAAAAATTTGGAAAAAATTAGAATTTCTGAAGCTTCATTATTGTATTCTAGTGCAAAGAACAATTAATGATAAGCCAAATAAATAAGGTGATGATCTAGTATAGTAGAAGCTGATAGGTGCTGTAGGGGAGGTTAATTAAGGAGTGTAGGTGCTGGGGGATATGTTGCAACCTTAAATGGGGTGACAAGGTGGACCTCAATGAGAAGGTGATGTTGGTCAAAGACTTGGAGGAGAAAAGTGAGTGAGCTACGTGGCTGTGTGCAGAAAGGGGGAGAGGGTGCATGTGTCCTGCAGAGGGAAAAGTCGAGCAAAAGTCCTGAGGTGGGCAGCTGACCTGGTGTGTAGCAGGAGCAGCAAGGAGGCCAGTGTGCCTGGTGGGAAGGGAGGGACTAAGAGAGTTGTAGGCAGGGAGATGAAGAGAGGGCTTCACAGGCTGCGAAAGGATTTTGCTTTTTCCCTCTAATGAGATGGATCGACTCAGGAGGATTCTGAGCAGAGCTATATCACGGTCTGATTTGTGTTAACTGGCTCACTCTGTCTGCTATTTAGGACTAAGATCCTTAGTCGATCTAGAGTGGCAGTGGAAAGACCCCACAGGAAGCTACTACAAAGAGCTCCATGACAGAAGACATTGTCTACCTTGCTGGTAGGAGTGGCAGTAGACACATTTTAGAGGTAGACTCAAAAGAATATCCAAACCAAGATCTTATACTAATTAGAACCAAGAACACTGATATGTAATTGTGCCTCAAGTTAAGGTAATGCAATAAGGTTTCAGGGGAAGGACTGTGGCATAGAACAATTAAACTCCACACCAGCTCTAAAATATAACAAAAAGGGCAAAACATAAGTTTAAAAAATGAGAAAATATAATACTGGCTTGAAACTCTGCAAAGAGCCTATGCAGCAGCCTCCTTGTTCACAGGTCTCCACCACGAGACTCTAAGTGACACTATTTCTCATCCTCTTGCAAATAAAGAAAGAAGACAGTGCCATCTGCATTAGTAAATGTTACTGAAAATTCCATGGGAAAACAGTAAAGAGTATTTATATCTCATGTACAAATTCTAAGAGAAGCTTTACATTTTGTTTTTTCCCATTGGGTCCAAGCTTCTTCATACTCATTTTCTGTCCTTCTTCCACCCTCTTCCAGGGCCCCTTTACTGTGTTAGGCTCTGGATCACAGCTTAGAATCCACTCCCAAAATAAAACAAAAGCTATTTGGTTATCCCCTTCATTTTCAGATGCAGCAACAATCGATTGCTATTATTATTCAAGCATGACTCCAAGTTATAATCTTACATTGCAAGCAGTCCATTAAAGTATTAACCCAACAAATATACATCTTTTCTTGGATCAGGGATGCTGCTGCTAAAAACATATAACATTTTCTGCACATTATTACAAAAAGAAGTTTCCAACTTTATACCATAATTATAGAATCAAACACTTTTGGAAAGTTTCCTCCAGAAACAGAAATAGAAGAGTCTATAAAATGACACACAGCTAGTTGTGTCCTGGAGCCAGCTCATGAGAGCCCTTTGTGTGCAGCATTTCCCAGCTCCACAATTGGTGGTATCATGTTGAAGTTTGCAATCGACCATGATGGTAGTGTTTACCACAGGAATCATGTGCTGCAAATCAGGCCCCCCCCTTTTAGAATTAATTTACCGACATACCACTACACAAAGCTCTTGGTAGAAGAGATGGTAGCAAAAATTATAAAAACCTTGCTTTTATTCTCCAACTTGGAATGAAGCAGATTGAGAAGTCTGAAGAAAAAAAAATGGATAAAAATAGAATAGAAATCAAATATGAAAAAGCTGTGTGTTGAATCTATCTAAATATGGAATGAAAATTAAATGACTTGGGACTTCTGGTACTTCAAGATGCCATAGCCCATTTCTCCCAAGTCCTTGGACATAATACAACAAACAAGGATACAAAATTTCTGAAAGGTGGAACAAAGCTCTCTGCCCAGGGTCCTTGGAATCTGAGAAACAGCATGGTGGTGAAACAACAAGGAAACAACATTCCTGGGGTTTGTCACCTCTCATGTATCCCTGACAGGATGCTGCAGAAGCCTTTCCAGAATGCATAGACAAAAACACATGCTCAAAAAAAATCTTTTTGACAAAACCTGCCTCCTTCCAGCAGAACAAAAATGGAAAAACTGAGCCTCCCTTCCTGAGGTTTCAATGGGTTGTCCAGGAAATTTATCTTGCAAAAACCCCACCCTACACTGAAACAGGGTGGCATGCTTTGATTCCCCTGCCAGGTAGTATCTGCTAATTTCCATTCTCTTACCTGGGAAAAGGAGGCAGTAATGATATGATTGTTGCTTGGGCAACTGATCTTCCATCCCTTGTTCCATGCAAGCAGGCAGTGCTCTAGTTCCTGGTGGTCAGTGGGATCCAGTGAGGAGCTGAGCATTCACTACCACCTGGCAGCAATGGGATGTGATGAGGAAGCACTAACCACTGGTAGTTACCATTTGGTTTCACTATCCTCCCTCCACGATTAGCAGAGTCCAGTGGTGAATCTTTATTGCAAGCTGGCTAAAGAAGACTAAACAAAATGGTGCAAAGCAAGGCTGGTCAGCATAGCTATTCTCTCCTTCTCCCTACCCATTTGAATGTGGCCCAGTGGGGAGTGGAGCCTTCACCATACTGGAGTGTCAACAAGACAGAACAAATTGGTGTGATGCAATACTTTGTTTCCACCCATCCCCCTACCATCCATCAGCATGGTCAAGTGAGTAGAAACTCCACCTCCACCTGGAACCTACAAGGCTGAATGTGCTTGGAGAATGTATGGCTAGTCAGCACTGTTTTCTCTCTCCCACTGGTGTTAGTGGGGAGCTAAGATTCTATATTCACTTTTCAGAAACAAAGCCATATGATTCAGCCCCCTGCTTTCCTCTTCCCTGGTGTCAGTGAAGCCCAATGGGGAGCTGACCTTATAGGTCCATTCGAAGGTAATGTGGTAGTGTCTCACATTCACTGGGAAGGCATGAGGGGAGCTGAACTTCTACCCAAAGTGTCTTCATTGAGACTGTGTGAGTCAACACCCCACTTTTGCTGAGGTAATGTCATCACTGTTCTGTGAGAAGCTGAACACACTTACCTACCCAGCCCTCCTGCGACATCCCAACAAGAGCACTACCTGCTATAAGAAGATTACAAAGGATTCTGAGTCTCTAAATATAATGTCTGAAATATCCAAGGTATAATTTTTAAAAATTACTAGTTATGCCAAAAATTAGAAAGATTGCAATGCAAATGAGAAAAGATATTCAACAGATGCTAACCATAAGATGAATCCAATAATGAGTTATCTGAAAAGGATTTTTAAAGAAACCATCAGAAAAATGATGCTTCCAAAAGCAATTATAAATTATCTTGATTAATCAGAAAATAGAAGATCTCAGCAAAGAAATGAAAGCTACGTTAAAAAAATAGAACCCCTGGGTGGCGCCTCTGGCTCAATGGGTAGGGAGCTGGCCCCATATACTGAGGGCGGTGAGTTCAAACCCAGCCCTGACCAAACTGCAACAGAAAAGTAGCTGGGTATTGTGACAGGCGCCTGTAGTCCCAGCTACTTGGGAGGCTGAGGCAAGGGAATTGCCTAAGCCCAGGAGTTAGAGGTTGCTATGAGCCGTGTGACACCGCATCACTCTACTGAGGATGATAGAGTAAGACTCTGTCTCTACAAAAAAATAAAAAAAATACAACCCAATGGAAACTGTCAAACGAAAAAATGTAACTGAAAAAAATTCACCAAATAGATTCACTGTATAGTGGAGATGATATAGGATAGAATCAGTGAACTTGAGACCAGATCATAAAATTTACTTAATCTGAGCAATGAATGAAGAGAAAATAGACTGATAAAAAATGAACAAACCCCTAGGAACCAGTGAAACAATAACAAAAGATCTAATATATGTATTATTGGAGTCTCAGAAGGAAAGTACATAGAGATACTAAAATATAATTCAAAATAATATGGTGGAAAACATCACAAATTTGTTGAAAGACACAAACTTACAAATGCAAGTGAAAATTCCAATACTTATTTAATATTCATAATATATATCAGAATTAAATTTCTGAAAATAAAGACAAGGGAAAAATCTTGAAAACAAAATGAATAAAAATATAAAAATCATTTATATGCTGCTTATAAAACACACATCTTAAATATAAGTGAAATAATATTTAAAAATATACCAAGCACCAATAGAAAAAAAGTTGGACAAAACCAGAAATCAATGACATGACTATAAAATATTTAATAAAATAATCAACAAAGCCAATGTTGCTTCTCTGAAAAGATTAAGAAATTGATAACTCCTAGTGATACTGATGGAGAAAAGAGAGAAAAAAATTGCTGTTAAGAGAAATAAAATGAGAACATCATTGTAAAATAGACTTATACATATGTGACCTCTTGGCGTATGGTAGTATATAGCACATAGATATTAAAAAGATCATATGTAGATACTACAAATAATTTTATTCTAATAAATTAAAACAATTATATACAATGGACAAATTCATCAAAAAAAAGTTTTCAAACTTGACCCAAGAAGAAATAGAAAATCTAAATAGTTTTTTAAATTTATTAGATAAATTAAATATTATCCTGCTCAGAAGGAAAACTCCAGGCCCAGACAGCTTTATCAGTTGAACTATTCCAAATATTTAAGGAAGAAATAATACCAATTTCATATAATCTCTTTCAGCATGAAAGAAAAGATAGAGCATATCCAAACTTCTTTTCAGAAGACAGCTTAATTTTGATACTAAACTTTGAAATAGGTACTATAAAAATGAATATTACAGACCAAAGTATCTTATCAACCCAGATGTGAAAATTTACAAAATTACAAATTAATCACACTCATGCATGAAGGTGGATTAAACATTCAAAACATTGACCAATATAATTCACCACATTAACAGAAAACAGAAGAAAATTATTTCATATTTCTTACTGAGAAAAACAGAACAATAAAGAAAATCCAAAATCCACTAAGAAAATAAAACTATCTTAAACTAGAAATAGGAAAATACTTCTTTAATTTGAAAAGGACTTTCTACAGAATTTTAAAATAAACATACTTTGTAGTGAAATATGAAAAATTTTGCCCCTGAGATTGGGAACGGGATGAAGATGCTCACTTCATAGTTTCTATTATTCAACTTATATTGCAGATTCTAGCAAGTATAATAAGGCAAGAGAATTAAGTAAAAGGCTTAAAAACTGGTAAAGAAGAAAATTATCCTCATTATTTGAAGATACTATGTGTGTATACATAGAAAATTCAAAACAATCTGTGAATAATTAGAATTAACAATTGAACTTTAGTAAGGTGACTAGATACAAGTTCAAATGAAAAATTTATTTTATTTCCATACTTAAATGAATTAAATGATAGACCCATATGCTGTTTAAGCTAATACTTGCATTTAGGAAGATTAAAAACATAGAAAATCATGACAACACAAAAATGCTCAGAAGTGCATATAATGAAATTTATGAAGACCTATGCACTGTAACCTACAACACATTATTGAAGGAAATTAAAGAAGATATAAATAAACAGAATGATATGCCATGTTTGTGTATGGGAAGATTTAATATTGTAAACATACCGATTTGCCCAAAATTTATCAACAGATTCAATACAACCCTAGGGAAAATCCCAGTAGGTGTGTGTGTGTGTGTATAAATTAAAAAGATGATTCTAAAATGAATATGAAAATACAAAAAGGCAAGAAGGATTTAGGCACTCTTGAAGAACAACCTATACTAACAGACATCAGGAATAATTATAAACCTATGGTAATTAAGATTATGTGATATTGATACAAGGATAGACACACTGGGCAGTGTGAAAGTGGAGAGAATCCAAAAACAGATCTCCATATGTACAATTTCCTGATGTAGGACAGTGACATTGTCATACACTGGGGAAAATAGGATATTTTTAATAAATGATCTTGAGTCACCTGAATAAGCACGTGGAAAAAAAAAAGTAAATCTTAACTTCTATTTCACCCCATATACAAAAATCAATTCCATATGGATTGCTGATGAAAATATGAAAGGTCTAACAATAAAGCTTTTAGAAAAATGTCTTTACAGGTATAGGCAAAGATTTCTTCAAAGTAACACAAAAAGCACTAGTCAAAAATTTAAGAAAAGTAAGTAACACCAACTTTTGTTCATGGTATTAAGAGAGTGCAAAGGCAAGCCACGGAGAAGAGTTATTTATTTACAATACACGTATCCAATGAGATTATTGTGCATCATAGATTTTATATATTTGATGTAGTGATATATATCTTTATAAATATATAGAGACATATCTTCCACTAATTAATGAAAAATCAAGAAAAACCAGTGGAGAAAAGAACAAAAGACTTGAACAGAAACTTAAAGAAAAGATATCCAAATGGTGAATAAATATATAACATTCAACTTTACTAGTCATCAGGTAAATTCAAAATTAAAACCATAGTGCATTGCTTCAATAACACTCACCAGAATGATAAAATAAAAAAGATAACACACACAAAATCAACTGTTGGATGAACCCATCATACCTCTTGTCAAATTGCTGATGGATCTTATAAAGTTGAGAACACCTTGGAAAATTGGTAGTATCTGAGGAATCTGACATGTGCAGATCCTGTGACAGAGAGTCCACTTTTAGGTATGTGTTCAACAGAAATGTGAACCTGTCTTCACCAGGAACATGTGCAAGGATGTCCTTGGAGGTATTGTTTGCAGTAGTGTAATATTAAAAACAACCTGAATGTCTATCAAAAACTGCCTGACCTGAGGGGAGTTTTGATCACATCAAGGAATCCTACAGCAGAAACTGGCAGGTCTGAAAGTCTGGAGGGTGACCAGGTCACTGGCTGGCACCTCTACATAGACGCCCAGTTTATTACAGACTGGGCACTTCCTTCCCCACTCCCTCAGTGCCATTCCATGATGTCAGGTGAGCCCACAGAAGAGGGACCAAGAGAATCATCTTTTGCCCAAGGCTAAACAGGAAAGGCTAAAAAAAAAAAAAAAAAAAAAAAATTCCATTTAAGGGATTAGATTGCTTTGAAATGTTCTAGATTAAGCTTTTTTTAAAAAAGTTTTTTTCTTGCTTCTGACTTCTTTTTAAAAATTATGGTAAAATACATATAACAAAATTTGCCATCTTAGTCATTTCTGAGACTTTTAATACGTATATGTGTGCTGCTATCACTTTACAACATTTCTCTTGCAAAACAGAAACTCTGTACCTATTGAACAGCAGCTCCCATTGTAGCCTCCCTGCAGCCTCTGGCAACCACCATTCTGCTTCCTGTCTCCGTGAATTTGACTACTCTTAGGTACCTTATGGCTCTACCCAGAAGTGGGATTGCTGGATTGTATTTTTAACTTTTTGTGAAACAGCCATATTGTTTTCCACAGTGGCTGCGCAATTTTACACAGCATATATTAGATTAAGCTTTAAGTGAAAAGGAAACTCATGACAGAAGCTAATTTCAGTTATAGGAAAATAAAAAAAATTGCATTTGTTTTCCACACCTGTTTCTATCAACTGAAGCAATGCAGACGGGCTTGACTAGGTGGAATCATGGATTTTACTTTCTGCTTCCGGAAGTTTCATTTTAATAACTCATCCCTTATCTTTCTAGTCTGCAGAATACCTAGAAACATGACTTGCATGAATTTTTGACTTTGCATTGTGTGGCTTGGCGCTATAGAAACACAGCCTGTCCTTTCCTTTTCGTGGGCTGAGAAATAAGCACCAGCTTTACGTAAGAGCGTGGTTAGATTTTGCTTCTAGCCCTCATCCTCCTTGACATTGTTACGGGATTGTGCTCTGAACAGCCTTGTTTCCACTGCCATTCCTTGGTTTCTGTTCCCGTTTTCCTTTCTACTTTGACTGACTGTTCCTCTTTCTCCTCCTGTCCCTCACATGTCACCAAGGACATGCCTGTGGCTTTTTCTCCCTCTGCAACAGCACTGGCTCCTTGGCCCTAAACACTGAGGAAGCCCCAGGACGTAGAGTGGGGACTGGGTGTCAGCAACCTACTGACGCCAACTCGGCCCTTAGTGGCCAAGTAGATGGGGTGGGCAGGTGAGTGGGCACAGACAAAGATGAAATGACTCAGAGGTTCTCGCTTCGGCACCCAAATTGTGCCACCACTTGTAAGACAAGGCAAGAAGGAGGTATGTGGAGGGAGACAATCACTTCAGTCAGATATGCTGAGTTTGAGCTGCCTGTGGGGCACTCAGGTGGCATCTGCTGCTGTCCTGCCTTGCACATCTACCCCGTTCCAATCTCTGAGCACAGAACCCTTAATCCCACTCCCCTGGACTGCCACATGGCGGCCAACAGAGCTCTCTGGCTCCTACTTTTGGGCCTACATGAAATATACCCTATGCTGCTGAATTCATCTTCCCAGAAAATGGCCAATCAAATCACATGGTGTCATATGCCACAAGTCACACAGTAACTTGTTCTTATCTTAGAGTCTGTATTTGTCTATGTGGTATCCATTCACAACAGGGCCAATTATTTGAAGTATATTTACTTTATGTTCTTTAGTCTTGATGTTTCTGTAATTCTTGGGGGCCTCACAGTCCCAGGGAAAGACTGACCTCAGAGCAAGTCAATTCTCAGAGACAGCAAAAGGCTCAGCCTGGAGCACAGCTTTCATTTGCAAACTGACCAAGTCAGCTTCTATCCCCCAAACACCTCCTTAGCTAACTCTCACACACCCAGCCCTATACCTCCCCCAGCTGCTCTACAACATCCCAGAGCAGGGGACCAGGAGGCCACAGTGAAGACTCTGAGTTATGCCTTCCCCCTACTCCTTTCCGCCACCTCATCTGACATGTGCTTTTCTGTGGCCCTGCCAGGCGTGCTGTACTTGTTTCTAGAGGAACTGTGAGGAACATTCAAGTTTTGTTTCAGTGACATTGACCTCTCCCTGTTGTCATTTAGCCCTACTTCTGTAAGTTAAACCTCAAGTATAACCAACCCTGCTACACAATCACATCATACGCTACCATGCATCGCACAGTACACGGTACCTAGTCATATCACACACTGTCAGTACTATCGTCACATGTCAGCAGCACATGCTATGCATGTCACCTGCTATCAAATATCACATACTCAAACTGCAATCACTCAACAACCTTAAAGGATGCTGTGCATCTTACCATATTAAGTGTAAATTTCTTACCCTATAATTCCATATGGAAAGATGGTTTTGGTTGCAAGACACGAATCCAGGCTTAAAATGTCTTAAATAACAAGGCTACTTAATATATGTCATACCAAGTTAGCTAGAGAAACACTAACTCCAATTTTCAGAATAGGAAACTGGAACTCAGAGATGTTAACTGACTTGCCCAGCACAAAAGCTGGGAAGCGTCAGAGTCGTGACTTTTATCTCTGTTTTCCTGGTTCCCAAAGCCCCTACTTTGGAGACTTCATACCTACCTTGCTCCTTATCTGCCTTCCTCCATCCCTGCCCTGAGCTGCTTGGCTTGAGTTTTCCCTTTGTCTTTTTCATTTCTTATTCTAGGACAATGTTTTTCAACCTTTTTTATCTCGTGGCACACTTGAACCTGTAGTTGAGAATATACTTACTGTGTGCTGGCACCCCGGTTGAAGATCACTGCTCTAGGAGATCAGGGCAAGGGAGATCTTGCTAAATATCAGGACTGACACTTTTTCAGTTTTGATCTAGTGAATCACAAAGTACATATGGAGTAACTGCTGTGTCCCCCGCACAATAGAAATATTAAAAATCCCATGGTCTAGTTCTTGCCCTCCAGGGCACCTGACCTGGTGGAAGAGGAAAGGCATTCAAGCTCAGGGAATCTTTGGAGAGCAGCAAAGTGGGTTAAGTCTGTAACTGCAGAACAGAAGAGAAGCAGGTGTGGACTGCAGAAGACCTGGGCTTCATGGTTAAGTAGGATTCTCATGTGTGAGTGAAGGAGTGTTCAAAGTGAAAGTAATACCAAGAGCATGGGCAAGGCAGCAGGAATTTAAGGAAAAATTAGTGACTATTAAGCAAGAAATCCCAACTGATTGTTACTCTCTATACTCTTGTCTTTATACCCAGCTCCTCCCCTCCTTCCTCCTCAGTTGTGAAGAAAGAGCTGTGCATGGCTAATGCTGCAACTGCCCTCCGTCCTTTCTGGGGCTGTCCTCTGACCCCCTCTCCCTCCCCCTTTCCTCCCTGTCTATTGATTCCTTCCGATATCTAAACATCCTCAAGGCTCTCTCATCCTAAAAAATGCTTCTGCAAACACACCTGCTTACATCTTTCTCTTCTTACCTTTGCAGCTTAACTTTCTTTACAGAGCAATCTATGTGCGAATTCCACTCTCACCTCTGCGTCCCAGTCACCAAGATCTGATTGCAGTATCATCACCCTGTTTGATATTTCCACCTAAGTCCTAAAGGGCTCCATTTCCCAGTTGTTCCCACCCTGGATCCTGGGGCTGCCATGCTCTCCAAGAGCACTCTTTCCCAGCTTCTCAAATCCTCTCCAGCCCTGGGTTGCTTCTGTCCTCCTAGCTTGGGGTCATGTGGAAAGTCCTCTTTCTCTGCCCATCTCTAAATGCTGGCAGTCTTCATGGTGCTGACCTGGACCTGTGGCTACTGTGCATTCTGTATCTGTAGGACCAAGCCCTGCTCTGACCTCGATTACCATGAGTCTCAAAGGTGTGTCTTTGTACTAGGGCTTTCCTGAGCTTCAGCTCCTAATGGGCGTCTCATAACGATGTCCTCAGGGCTCTCAGACTGAACATGTCTAAAATCAAACCCTCCCCCCAACCTTGTATCTGCTCCCTTATCTCTGTAAACAGCTCTTCCGCCAATCCAGAACCAGAAACCCAGGCCTCACCCTCAGTACCCTACTTCCTCTTACAGCCCACAGCCAATCAGTGAACTACCCCCCACCCCCACCAGGGATTCACATCTGCCCCAGTGGTCTTTTTTTTTTTTTTTGCAGTTTTGGCCGGGGCCGGGTTTGAACCCACCACCTCGGTATATGGTGCCAGCGCCCTACTCCTTTGAGCCATAGGCACCGTCCCCCAGCGGTCTTTTAATCTCTCCTGCCACCACCATCATCCCTTCTCTGGGTAACTGGAAAAACCCCCTAACAGTGCTCCCTGTTTCCAACCTTCCTCCCTTACAGGTTTCTCTTGGCACTACAGCCAAAATGAACTTTCAAAAACCCAAATGCAGTCATGCTACTTACATGCTTAAAATCCTGCAATGGGCCCTGGGTGACCTGACTTGCCTCTCTTGTCTCTGTGACCCCACTCCCCTCATACTTTCAGCTCTACTCTTCCAGAATTTCTTTCTTTTCAAGAGTGTCTCATTCTCTCCTTTGCCTTTGAGGCTTTGTGGATCCAAAGACTGGGTCTAGCATTGTGCTTGTCACACACCAGAGATTCAACCTTCTGTTAATAAACAAAAAAAGTTGTATCCAATGGCTCTGACAGATTCCTCTTCCTCTAGGTGAGTTGATAAAGAAAGGGGGGTAAGATGGCGAGTTGGCAGTTGTGAGAAGATGTAACAAAGGGAAAAACACTAGTTTGAGAAAATACCTGGGCTTAGAGTTCTGGCCTAGAACTGGAAAATTTCAATCTAGTCTTGTAGATGTATAGAGTGTTTGAGCCAAAAAGACCAACAGATATCTCTACTGCCCAATCTACTCCTTTTATAGATGAGAAAATTGACATGTAAGTTGCCAACATCTGTAATGGAACTAAGCTAGAAGCGAGGTCTTTGGGACTTAGTGATGGTTACATACAGTGAAGCCTCTCAGCTTCTTAGGGTCTCACGGCTCTTCCTACAGCTGTGGCCATCACCACTCCAGTTCCAGGCAGGAAGTTAGGCTGGACACACAGCAACCACATCTGCTCCATGGTTCCCACAGCCACCACCACTGACCACATCTCACTTCCCTTTGTGGAGCTTCCCTGAACTCAGAGTACCTGGGAGGTTCTTCTACTCTGCAACAGCTCATACGCAGCCAGGTAAATAAATTAATCTTTTTTATTATTATTAAATCATAAACACATAGATAATGTATACATTAATGAATTTATGGGGTGCAATGTGCTGATTTCACATAGAATTAGAAATGCTTACATCACACTGGTTAATATATACCTCATCTCGTTTTCTTAGTTATTATATTAAGACATTTGTATTCTATACTAATAGATCCGACATGCACCCTTGCATTATGCATCATAGGTGTGATCCCACCATTAACCCGCCCTCAATCTGACCTCCCCCCTTTCCCTCCCACCCCAACTCCTCCCTCCCTCATCCTGGGCCATAGTTGTGATCTGTTCATCGCATGAAAGTATGAGTGATTATAAATTGGATTCATAATAGTACTGAGTACGTGGGATTTTTTTTCTTCCATTCTTGAGATATTTTACTAAGTAGGATATGTTCCAGCTCCATCCATGTAAACGTAAAAGAGGTAAAGTCTCCATCTTTTTTAAGGCTGCATAATATTTCATGGTACAAGTATACCACAGTTTATTAATCCATTCATGGGCTGTTGGGCACTTGGGATTCTTCCATGACTTGGGTATTATGAATTGAGCTGCAATGAAAAATCTGGTGTAAAAAAATAAATAAATAAATAAAATAAAAATCTGGTGTAAATATCTTTGTTATGAAGTGATTTTTGGTCTTTTGGATATATGCCTATTAGAGGAATTGCAGGATTGAATGGCAGGTCTACTTTTAGATCCCTGAGTATTCTTACTTCTTTCTAAAAGGGACGTATTAGCTTGCACTTCCACCAGCAGTGCAGAAGTGTTCCCTTTTCTCCTCATCCATGCCAACATCTGTAGTTTGGGGATTTTGTTATGTGAGCCACTCTTACGGGAATTAGATGATATCTCAAAGTGGTTTTGATTTGCATTTCTCTGATGATTAAAGATGATGAGCATTTTTTCATGTGTCTGTAGGCCATGCACGTATCTTCTTCAGAAAAGCTTCTGTTCAAATCTCTTGCCCACAATGAAATGAGATTACTTATTCTTTTCTTATTAATAAGTTTGAGTTCTCTGTGGATTCTGGTTATCAAACCTTTGTCAGAAGCATAAACGACAAATACCCTCTCACATTCTGAGGGCTGTCTACTTGCTTTACTTACTGTGCTCTTGGCTGTGTAGAAGTTTTTTAGTTTGATCAGATCCCAGTAATGTATTTTT
>CAUYRH010061124.1:0-14921 GCA_963574655.1 Perodicticus potto | reverse complement strand
ATCAATTTTTTTTCCAAAAAACAGAACTATAAAATGTCTCAAAGAAGTTATAAGTGAACTTTTTAGTTTTTGGCAGAGATAAGAGTCTTGCTCTGCTGCCCTGGCCGCAGTGAATGATATCTTCTGGTGTCATCATAGTACACAGCAACCTTAAACTCCTGGGCTCAAGCAATCCTCCTGCCTCAGCATTCTGAGTAGCTGGGCCTACAGGCACGTGCCACCACACTCAGCTATCTTTCTGTCCTTTGTGGAGATGAGGTCTCACTCTTGAACTTCTGAGCTCAAGAAGTCCTTCCACCTCAGCCTCCCATGCGCCACGATGCTCAGCCAGGGGAAACTTTTGTGAACTTGCACTAAACAAAGGTTAAGCAAAGGTTTCTTTGATTAGATATAGAATTACAGCCATAGAATAAAAACTGATATAAAATATAACTTCAGAGTCAAGAGCTTCTGTTCATTGAGCAATAATATAAATATTATAAATAAGCTACTGGTGTAGGTAAATGCTTTGCAAAACACATATTGGATCCAGTCCTTTATCCAGATTATATAAAGAGTTGCCACAAATCAACAATTAAGAAAACTAAAACACCAATAAGATTTCTTAAATATTTGAATATATATTACTAAAAAATATAGATGAGTGGCATACAAGCACTTAAAAGCCTAAGTATTCACCAGTTAAATGGACATTAATGCAATGTGATATTGGCATCTATCTGTTAGGATGATTAATATTAACATATATAACACAAGCAGGTTTTTATAAAAATGTGGATGAAGTGGGACTCACAACATTGCTAACTGGAAAGGAAAACAAACTCTTTGAAAAACAATTTCTTAAAGTTTCTTATAAAGTTGAATATATTCTTTATGTCTCAGTAATCCCATTCCTAAGTATTTATTCAATGGAAATAAAAATAAGACTACAAAGTTTTGTACCTGAAATTTAAAAATAAATTTAATAAATTTATTAAATTAATAAATAAATTGTTATTAAATAAAAAGTGTTGTGGCTATTTATACCATGTTATGTCACAGAAGAAGGCCCTCACCAGATGCTGAGAGGCCAGAACCAGGCCCTTGGACTTCCCAGTCTCCAGAACTATAAGGCAAATCACTGTAAGTGATTTTTCTCTACAAATCACTCAGTCTGTCATATTCATTATAGCTGCAGAAAGTGAATTAAGACATTCTTCCAATAAAACCTAATCCTGAAATAAGTTTTTATTCCCCTGGCATTAGAAACTGACATTCCCTGAAGATGATTTCCTTAGACATCAGCTTTGTTATTCAACCAAGTTTGCTACTGGAAAAACATTCTTAAATGTACAGTTGTTATTAGAAATTTAATTTTAAAATTATTAAATATAAGCGTCATGGAAAAAAAGTATTGCATTTATACTGTGGAATATGATCAAAGAATCAAAAGGTGTAAACTATTGATATGTGCAGTAACATGAAATGATCTTCATTTAACAGCATTATTCCCACTGAAAGAAGCCTGAATGAAAAGACTAACTATTGTGCGATTTTGTATGTATGACTCTTGAAATGTAAAACTATAGAGATAGAAAGAGAAATGTTGGCAGGTACTTGGGTAGGGCTGAGGAAATTGACTATGGAGGACACAGGGAAATTCTGTGTTTATGTGGTAGAAATATATATCTTGATGTGTTAGGGATGACTGAATATGCTTGTTAAAATTCCCAAAACTACACATCCAAAAAAGGAGTAATTTTTACTGTCTATCAATTATACATCAAATTATAAGAGAGATCTCAAAATGGAGAGAAACAAATGAGTTAAAGACAGTTCATGAACTTTGATACACAGAGTGAAACAAGAGATTAATAGAAACTACCCTGATGAAAGTATTCAGATAATGGTTGCCTACTCACTAAAATGTATTAATATATAATTTAGCCTAAACATTCTGAAGATGTCATTGACTCTAGAAAATATGTGTAAATGAGTTAGAGTCTTTGCCTTAACCATCTATTAAGGGAAGCATTCATGACCACAAGAAGCTACCACAGACACCATGTTAAATGCTTGATTCATTCTCTACCTGCCACCTATCCCAGGATAGAGCAGATAATTCTGACTGATGGATATTTTTATGATGAAATGGCCCAAGTCACCTTCCTGTGATTTTGTACATATGTAAGGTATTTAGAGACATTATATGCATTTGCATTTTGCAGTGTGCTTGTGGGGACTATTAAACTCTTTTTTTTTTCCTCCAAAAGATTGAATTGCTTCCATAGTAACAAGAACATTCCAAAGTGAACATCAACATTTGGAATCACTCAACTAGTCCTCCTAAGACTCTGGGTTACCACCTTAGCAGCAATAGATTCTGCAAAGAAAAATGTTAACATTTTTTAACATGTTATGTTAAACATGAATGTTTTTTCCCCTAAGACTGTATCTATCCATCTATTTTTTTTCTTCAAGAACATATTGATAAGAAATACCCCATCTATGTAGTTATGAAGATTAATGAACAAGAAAATCATACTTGTTTTCACACATTAGGAAGACCCAATGGTTCTTTGCCCATGTCACCCGAATGGCATTATTTCAACATTTATTCCTTAACATACAGCTATCGAGTGCCAACATATACTAAGCATGTATATTTGAACTGCTATAACACAAACTACTTGAGATAGGGTGCTTTATAAAGAACCGAAATGTGTTTCTTAAAGGTTTGGAAGCTCAGAAGTCTAAGTGAGATTAAGCCACCAGCATATTCAGTAGTCTGGTAAGGGGTGCATCCTCTGGAGAGGAGGAACGCTATGCTTTCACATAGCAGAAGCCAGAACAAGACATTTAAACCCTTTGTCATGCCACTTTGTTAAGGGCCCTAATCCCATTCATGAGAGGTAGCCTTTTGGGCTTGATCGCCTCTTGAAGGCCACAACTCAATCTCACCAAACATTGATTTAGACGAGACTCTGGATTTTAGAGTTTTTGGTTGATGCTGGATTAAGTTTATACTTTTGGGAGCATTTGGAATATATTTACCATGTGAGAAGGAAATGAATTTGGGGCCTGGGATGGACTTCTATAATTTGAGTGTGTACCCACTCAATCTCAGATGAGAAAACTTAATGGCCAAACTATAGCAGTGTTTGATGAGATTCAAGCTACTTTTCATCCTAAGACAAATTTCCCTCCAACTGAGCTGGTGAAATCAAACAAATTATGTTCTTCCAAAAATACAAGAGTGGGATCAATATAGGATAGATGTTCCTATTCCAAAGTGAAAAATAAGCAAGAAAAGAGTAACAGGTTCTACAAAATCCAAAACTCAACAAGGAAAACATTAAATCTTGAGGTTTGAGAATATTTCTTTGATTCCATGCCTGACCTTTCAGAAGTACTGGAGCTTGAGACCCCCTCAGACTCCAGAGGCCCCACCCTCATTGCTTTGGCAGGTGTTCGTTATGAATTAGAACGTTTTAGCTCTTATGGATTAAAGCTAGTGACTGGAAACCATTCTGCCCTAAACGCCCTGGTACTCCTCTGGGGCTGTGATAGATGCGGTAGCCCCATAGCTCTCAGAGATGCCTTTGGAGTCCTTCTCCCATTGAATTAGACGACAGCACCCGACTGGGTAATTCGTGAAGAACAGAAATTTACTTCTCACGGTTCTGGAAGATGGAAAGTCTAAGATCAGTTTCTGGCAGATTGGGAGCCTGGTCAGGGGCGGGTTTCAGCTTCTGGGAGGGCATCTCGTTGCTTCCTCTGGAGAGAAGGGATCTGCATCCTCACATAGTAGAAAGCAGAAGAGCAAGAGAGTGCACCAATGTATGAGGCCTCTTTATAAAGGATGGAATCCCACTCACGCCTGAGAAGCCCTCATGGCCTAATTATCTTCCGGAGGCTTCACCTCTTGGTACTGTCTTAGTGGCCATTAAGCCTCAACACTTGAGTTTTGCAGGGAACACATTCAAACCATAGCAGCTAGTGTTATGCATTTTATTTTATAGATAAAAAAACAGACTCAGGGATATTGAATTATAACTGTGAGTCCATAAATTGAGAAGTTCTTTTGTTCAGAGGTTCATTATTTCTCTTAGACTGACTTTTCCTCCTGTGTGTATCTTCTGACACCTGAAGATTGTTTTTTTGTTTTTAGCTAGATGCCTATTTTGGCTAGAGTCTCAAGGCTCAACATGAATGCACCTTATAAATGCAGTTATCATGAAATTGGGAGAAACATTTGGCCATTAAGCTGCAACTAGTATTAAAGATGAGAAAAAGTTGGATGAAAATTTTGCCTTCTCTGACTTGCAACTTAAGAGTGTTATTCTCCATGGACAAGTCCTAGGGTTCTGCAGACTTATTTAACTATATTTTAACATAAAAGCTCTGGAAGAAAGAGCACTTAATGAGATGATCAAGTTTACAGATGAAAGTGTGGCCCCCTGGGTTGAGAAGTGTCAAGTTAATGGAAATAAACTTCAGCAATTGCTCATGAGACTTTATGAATGCTGAGAGCAAGGGTAGTGAACTTGAGAACAGACAGGCATAAAGTTTTAGTCAGAGTTTGGAACAATTCAGACAAAACCATGAAATTGAGACCCTAAATGGTGGATATGACCCAGGGAAAGGTCTTTTCGGTCACTGTTGGTTGAGGATATTTTCCCTGTATAAAAGAATAACCCTATCTTCAGCATCCTAGAAAAAATAATAAAATGAAAATAAAAGAAACTTACTCCTTCATTTTTGAATTATGCATGCAATTTAGTCTTTGTACTTCAAAAAAGAGAAAGGCTTCTGAAAAGCAACTAAACAGCCAAGGAGTTGAAATGATTCTTACCGTAGGAGAAGTTAAACAATTGTAAGCATATGCTTTCAGCACATTCTTTTATTCTAAGAAACAAATAAAAATGTGGAGAAGTATCATTATTCTCCTCAAATTTATTTTCTAATTGTTCCTAATTAAGCCCCTTTGAACCTTGTGAATCTTATGTTTGAAAATGTGATAGAGAAACAGAAATGCATCCAAAGCGTCTCTATCAGTAAAATGACTTATGCAGTGAACAAAGGGCATCCTTTCCACCTGGAACTTTCACCCCTGTTTTTGCATAATTCTGCAAAACTTTGGGATGTAGATATTCTTTTTATCTTTTGGGAGTTTGGGAAATGAGCTCTCATAGTTTAACTAAATTTCCTGTAATCAAATAGGTAGCCAGGGATACAGCAAAGATTTAGCCCCTTTCTTTTGTTCCTAAATCCAGGGCTTGTTCTTCTGTACCATGGACATTGCATTTTTTTTTTTTTTTGTCATCCTTGCTAAAGTGCTGTGATATCATAGCTCACAACAGCCTCAAACTCTGGCTCAAACGATCCTCTTGCCACAGTCTCTCAAGCAGCTAGGACTACAGGTGCCCGCCATAGCACCTGGCTAGATTTTTAGAGTCAGAGTCTTGCTCTTGCTCAGGCTGGTCTTGAACCCCCGAGCTCAGGCAATCCACTCGCCTTGGCCTCCCAAAGTGCTAGGATTGCAGGCATGAGCCACTGTGCCCAGCCGTGGACATTGTATTAAAGAAGGGAAATTGAGTTTCCAGTGCTGAGCTCATTCACTCCATAATCCTGAACTTGCCAGGTAAACTATGGATTATTTAAACAGTATGAAATTAACAGACTGTTATATAGGTTTCTACTGATATTTTCATCACTGAATTGGTAAGAAAAGATTTATAATGCCTGACAAATGCAAACAAAGTAACCTAATTGTATGTGTCCTTATATTAATCCAAAATAGAAAAAACCAAGATAAATATTCTTTATCTGCATTAGTCCCCCTAAACAATGCATATGCCAAATTAAGTAATACTAATAGTAACATTCATTGACCTTCTACAAATCGCTTTGAACAGATTTTTAAAAATCTTTATAATCATCTTACAAAGATGATCTTTTTTCCTAACTGAAAACCTGAGAGAATTCTCGACAGTCATTGCTTTCCTTCTCATATCACACAGATCTTTATTCTTCTTAAATCCTCAGCACTAATACTGCTGTTTAGGACTTACTCTTGAACTACCATAATGGTGTCACACGGATCCTGAAAACATTCTCCACATTTTATCCATTTTCCTAAAAGGCTGTGAGAGCCTTATGAGCATAACCATAGGGAACAGAGTGTACACATTTCTCATTTTCAATACTTTGCTCTGTTCATTCATATCTTAAAGAAGTCAGTAGATATTCATTGGCTTTTCAATTTGATTGTCTGGGAATGGAAGCATAGTGATTGAAATTTAGATTAATGGGAGATAGCACTATATTTTGTTATGTTTCCTGTCGTGATATCGATGCTCAGAGGAAGTGGAGAGGGGAGAGGATGAAAATGATGTGAGGGATGGAAATCGTAACATCTACAGACATGAGCAGAGAGATGCAGGGAAATTTAGACAAGGCTGTGTGTGTATGTACATGTGCCAGGGAAAACCCAATTGTTGTCTTTGGAATAGATGCTTTTATGCTTCTAATAAATGAATTAGTTTCTATTAACCAAACCCAATGATGCTGCAACCTGCAGATTAACTTTTAGTAATAACTTTACCTGAATATGTACTATATGATGGCTGTCCAGAAAGTATCCAGTCACACATTAGGAAAAACAAGAGACGTACGCGGCTGAGTACTTTCCAGACAGTCCACCCAAGTTGTTTTGTTCATTGTATTTTTATTGCTTTAAAATTACTTGATTCTATGGGTGGCCTGTGGCTCAAAGGAGTAGGGTCCCGGCCCCGTATACTGGAGGTGGTGGGTTCAAACCCAGCCCTGGCCCAAAACTGCAAAAAATGGAAAACAAAAAACAAAAAAACAAAAAAACTTGATTCTCTGTTTCAAAATCATGTATGAACAATTTTGGAGAAAATCCTGAGAAATGTTATATGGGATTAACCTTTTGAGAGCATGTGTCATGGGGATGGGAGACAACTTCACACCCTCCCATGATATTTTTGATTTGCTAAAAGGACTCACAAGAATCAGAGGCCCTTATCAGTAGAGCTGCAGTTTATTCCAGCAAAGGGACGCACTTAAGGAAGAGGAAAGAGGTACAAAGCATAGTCTGGAGGCGTCCAGGAGCAGACGTCCACAGTTCTCCTGCACCTGGTGGCTCAGGAAGGAGGGTCTCCCACGGAACACGCTTCTTTCTCCAGCATGAAATGTGGCAGCAGGATTCAATGTTTCTACTGCAGGAAACCTGCTTAAAACTCAGAGTCCAAGGATTTCACCGGGGCTGGTCATGTAGACGCTCTTTGTCTAATCAACCAGCCACTATTAACAGAGTTTCAGACTCGCAGAAGGAAAGCAGGTGCTCATCATAAATCACGCTGTTTGCACAAACAATCTAGAAGGCTGGTATAGCGGAGTTCAGTTCCCTAGTAATACGAAACACTCTTATCAACACAAAATAGGGAACTTTTCAGGGGACATATTCCCAGGTGTCTTCACAAGGGTTTATGCCTTCAGCAGGTCAGTACTGGAAATAACAAGGCCCGCTCTGTTAACTCTTTCTCCAAAACATGAACACCTAAAAGTACCCTTTTCTACTTCCACATGTGACAGATATACTTTGGAATATCCAGAGTCAGTAGGGACTCATTCACTTCCTTTTGAAAATCAGAAGGTGTTTATCTACTCTTCCAATTTCTAGTGTCACAGTTGAGAACCATGATTTCGCCCTGTTCCTAATGCTTTGTATGTACTTTATGGGTTTTGTTATTTTCTTTTCTGGATGCTTCCAGTTTTTCCTTGCAAGCTCTGTATTCTAAAATCTCAGGTGATAGGTCTTTGAGAATTTTAAAGATTACTGTTGCTCTATAACTTGCACCTTCCATCTGTAAGTCATGTCCTTTAACTGGAGAAAATATTTTTGTTAATTTAAATATTTTTCTCCCTTCTTGTTTTTTTCTGTTCCATTCCTTCTGGAATCATATTATTTAGATTTTGTCAATTTAGAACTGGCCGTCTTATTTTCTTGTGGTTTTCCTAGTGTTTTCTGACATTTGTGTCCTTTTTAAAAAATAATTGTAATTTTTATTTTATTGTTTGGAATTCATTAAGGGTACAAAGAATTAGGTTATACTGATTGCATTTGTTGGTAAAGTCCCTCTTGTAATTGTGTCCTGCCCCCAAGAGCTGTGCCAGACACTGTGACCCCTCTTCCTTCTCCCTTCTTCCCACTTGCTCATTCCCCTCTCTCCCCCCTTTGTATTAGCTCATCTATGGCCTTCATATTAGAATCGAGTACCTTGGATTCTTGCTTCTCCATTCTTATGATGCTTTACTAAGAAGAATGTGTTCCACCTCCATCCAGGTTAATACGAAAGATGTAAAGTCTCCATCTTTTTTAATGGCTGAATAGTATTCCATGGTGTACATAGACCATAGCTTGTTAATCCATTTCTGGGTTGGTGGGCATTTAGGCTGTTTCTACATTTTGGTGATTGTAAATTGAGCTGCTATAAACAGTCTAGTGCAAATGTCCTTATGATAAAATGATTTTTTTTTCTTCTGAGTAGATGCCTAGTAATGGGATTGCAGGATCAAATGGGAGGTCTAATTTGAGTTCTTTGAGGATTCTCCATAATTCCTTCCAAAAAGGTTGTATTAGTTTGCAGTTGCACCAGCAGTGTAAAAGTGTTCCCTTCTGTCCACATCCACACCAGCATCTGCAGTATCTTTATTGTGATATAGGAGACATTTTGCTCCCAACATTGCTTCCCAGGATCAGGCACTGTTCTGGGTACGAGGTGCATAGCCATGTACAAAATTAGAAATCAACTGGCCTTCCTATGACTCACATTCCTGTACGACAAAACCAAGAGAAATAAGTAAATATGTGTAGATTTATAAATATGACATCAAACAAGATTTATGCTAAGAAAAAGAGGGCAGAAAATAAGTGAGATTAGAACAGTTTACAAATGGAGGGGTTCAAAATTCAGTAGAAAGTCCTCACTTACTATTGATAGGTTCTTAGAAACTGATGTATTATGAAACCAAGTTTCTTGCAGGCTAATGGATATATTCAAGCTGAGTTCCTACAGCATATTTCTGCTCACAAAACATTACTAATGTCCTAAATAAAGATCAGCCTGTGATACCATATTTTATTTTATTTTATTTATTTATTTTTGTGGAGACAGAGTCTTCCTTTGTCACCTTTGGTAGAGTGCCATGGTGTCATAGCTCACAGCAACCTCAGAAACTTGGGTTCAGGTGATTCTCTTGCCTCTGCCTCCCGAGGAACCGGGACTACGGAGCCCACCATAACAGCCAGCTATTTCTTTCTGTTGTAGCAGTTGTCATTGTTGTTTTAGCTGGCCTGGGCTGGGTTTGAACCGCCAGCCTTGGTGCACATGGCCAGCGCCCTACCCACTGACCTACGGGCACCGCCCTTATTTTGTTTTTTGAGAAGTCAGTAATGTGCTCATCCAGATTGAAACGTGGTTACATTAAGTAGGAAAATCCTATTTTAAGGAGTCAATTTGGAACATTATCTTTTTAGTTATTATTTAAATGTATCTTCAATCATTATAAATTTAAAATAAGTAGTAACTACTTTTTAAAAATATTCAACCTTGAGGAAAAATGCAAATTCGAAAATATGTAATCAGTTCATGCAGATGTATTATAGACTAATTCTAAGTAGCTGTCAGGCAAGCAGGCTAGCAATTTTAAATAATGATATTTTATTGCCATTGCATAAAATCTCCCTATCTTGAACATAAAATTTACAAAAAAGGATATCTGCTGGCCTAATTGTATAAATTATAAGCATGAATAAAACTATGAAAGAGTAACTCAATAATGGATTTCACATTGTCAGTATAATGGCAGAGAGTGGCGTTATTGGTAGTAAGCAACTCATCTCTAATATACAGAGCAGAAAAGCGTCTATTGTAAAGAATGAGGAAAAAAAAAATTCTGATTAGCATTAATGGCAAAGATAAAATCAAACTCAAGCTAGAGATAGTGGCAATATTGAGGCTGCAGCTCCAAAAATGCACACTTCTAGGGAAAATAAAACTCTACAGTGGAATCATGTAAACGTTTCACAGAATCAATAGAGATGAAGAAAAATTAAACATAATTTCAGTTAAATTACATGTCCACATTGAGTGATATATAAAAGAACTTAATCCAAGTGACTTTTGCATACAATATTGAATATATAGCCTCATGCTAAACAAACCACAAACAAACAGATATTGTACATTTATTTTTCACAGTGCTATGAGTTAGCAATTCTAAAATCATTTTATTTATATTTTATGATTGAGCAACTAAGAAAATATAATTTGTATAATGAGAAGTAAGCTTTATTTGTTTACCATTGGCGATATCAGTGAACACAGAAAAATTTTAATACACACATAGGGTAGAAAAGACACACATATATGTGAATGCAAATACATGAACAATTCTCCATAGGTGTGTGTGTGTGTAAGCTCTCAAATTTTACAATGGAAAGCAATGCAATTATAATACAACTATTTGGCCACCACTACAATAAAAATAAAAGATTCAGGAAAGAATCATCAGTGGAGGATGCTATAAGTACAATGAGACCCAAAATGCTTATGAAAAATCACACAGGGAAAAAATAAAATAACTTTATAGTGAAGAAACCTTGAAGGCAACTCATTAACCAAGCAATTAAAGTTAAAACTAACAGTAAAAGGAAAAAAGGAAAAAATTGTCATCAAGTTCCTTGTGTTAGGATACACAAAGAAAGGCACATCGGAGCTTCTGTGATTTTTATGTTTCCTTCAGAATTTGAACTTAATCACAAGGAATTATCAGGAAAACTTAATTTAACTTAAATTAAATGAAATGAACACCTGAACATGGATTAGATTATGAAACATGATTTGAAAAATATTTTGGTACAAATGAGAATACTGAGACAATGGATAAGAGATTGAATATAATATAGGTTAGGTGATAGAATTCTATCAGTAGTAAATTCTAAATTTTGTGCTATAATTATGTAAGTGAAGATCCTTTTTCAGTAAATATATGCTGATATATGTATAGAATAAAGGTATCAGATCTGTCCTTATTTTGCTCTCATTGGGAAATTGTGAAGACTTTAGATGGTGCGAGTATGGTTGGTTTAGAGGCATAAGTTAATCTTTTCCGTACTATCTCACAATTCTGGGAGCTGTTAACTTGAACAGTGTTCAGAGGGGTAGGGATGGTATCACTTGATCTTGGCCACATAGACACGGTCACCTGAAATCTGACTACTGGATTGCATATGGGAGTCAACTGGAATGGCTCATCTCATCGTCTCATTTGTCAGTAGGTTATCTTGAAGTTCCTCACATGGCTACATTCTAAGAGAATGAAAACAGAAGCTGCAAATTGCTTAAGGACTAGTCTTAGAAGATGCACAATATTATTTCAAGTCAAAGCGAGTCATAAGGCCAGTCTAGATCCCAAGCATGGAAAAATAAGTTCCACGTCTTTTATGTGAAGAGCGGCAAAGTCACACTGCCAAGATGTCTGCCTACAGGAATCAGGGGAATTCACTTGGCCTTCTTAGCAAACAATCTATTGCAAGGGATGAATGGTGGTAATGATGGGGGAGGGAGAAATGGAAAAACAGACTCATTGTGAAGGCCAGTGTTTGAATTAACAAAAATATGATCTAAGCTTTGAAACGCAGAGATACACTGAAAAAACTACGTAAAACAAGGTGACCAACTTGTTGCAGGGCTGTCCAACATGCAGCCATAGTTCTACGTGTGCATTATATGAGGACTTTTTGCTTATCTGTGGTGGCAGATCATGAAAATCATGCCTAGACACAATGTTGGTTTTGCTTGTTTGTTTTTGTTTTTTTGCTCATCAGTTTTCCTTAGTGTTTGTGTATTTAATGTATGGCCCAAGACATCTCTTCTTCCAATGGGACCCAGAGAAGCCAAAAGCTTGGACCTTTAAGGCCATCCCATCTAGACGGTTGTTATTTTGATGAGTGGATCAGATAGGTAGTGAGAACAGGGATTCTAGCTACCAGTGTACATAACCGGTTAATTGAACATTGTTTACTTTAATAAATGCCAACTTTCAGTAATTTTAAGTGTGGTAATACCAAAAAAACCAACCAATAATATCACTGCTTGCCTGCCCAGCATCATAGCTTCTTCTTCCAATGGGGTACAGAGAAGTAGAAAGGTTGGACACCCATGATAGAAGTAAAATTGAAGACATACATCAGAATTCACCATATTAAAAAAATATATATATTGTATATATAGTATACTGAATATTTTATAAAAATAATTTTTAAAGTTTGTTCTCTTCAATTAAATTACAAATTCAATGAAATTATAGTCCAACACAAATCAGAATAGGATTTTTTTTTTTTTTTTTTACAAATCTGAATAGGATTTTTAATGGGAGTGGACTAGATAGTTCTTAAATAATTATTAAAGAATAAATGTTCATAATAACCAAATTGTTATAATGAATAAAAATGAAGAAGAAATCAGAGTGTTTACAATTTGGAGTGTTTACATCAAACTAATTAATATAGCTTTCACCTCACTTGTTTAATTGTTGTGTTAAGACATTTATGTTCTATTCATCACAGATTGGACTTGTACCCTTGCAATATTCTCCATAGGTAAACACTCCAAATTGTTTTAAAAAATCAACACTTTGTACCCCACAAATGCATAAATGTATTCATGATGTATGTGTATATGACTTAATGAAAGAGAAAAAAAACAGACTTACAATGTATTAAGATTTATTATAATGCAAAAGTAATTAAAACATTGGGATATTGATATAGGGATAAAGATATCAATTAATAGATAAGAATCTAACATCAGAATCAAAGTCATAACTATATAAACACTTCATATATATACTATTATTATTAAATGCTAACAATGACAAAAACAACAAGCAGTCCACCATCGGAAAAGTCTATAAAAAGGGAGTTAACATAAGAGGAAATTCTAATAAACATACACAAGATACTCAAACACTAGTAATCAGAGAATACAAATTAATATAACTGAGTACTTTTTCTACCTGTTTGCAAAAAATAAAATGCCTGATGATACCAAATGTGGCTGAAAAAAAGGTGACATTCACTTCTCATCTACTCTAGGTAGAGAGTAAATTGATATTCCATTTTAACAGTAATTGGGTAATGTCTAGTGAAGTTAAAAATGTGTAGAAACTATGAAAAAATAATGAACTACTAATTACATAATCCTATTAATTTCTTGCATGTTATTACAATGGAATATGGCTGGGTATGTTTGTTATTCTGCCTTGTTTTTCAAGAGTGAAAAGTTAAAAATAACCTAAATATTCAGTAGATTTATTCTCTTAGTCCATTTTGTGTTGCTATAATGAAATATTTGAGGCTGGGCAGTCTATAAAGAAAAGAGGCTTATATTGTTCACAGTTCTTCAGACCAACAGGGGTGTTCAACATTTTTTCTTTTCTGCTAAACATTTGAAGAATAAGAGTTGTCTTGGCTACACAGTAAATATGAAAACACTAAATGAAACCTGATGAGCAAAAGAAAAGGTCCATGCATACTTTTCACAATATCCAACAACATGGATGAGCAAAACGGTCCTCAAATAATGTGCCTGCGGCCAGTAAGTCACAGGTTGGACCCCCCTGAATATAAGAAGCATGGCACCAGCATCTGTGTGGGTGGAGGGTTCTCCCATTCATGGAAGGAACCAAAACAGAGGCAGTCTGTAGAGATTACAGGGCAAGAGAGGAAGTAAGAGGAAATAAAAGGGACTCACCCTGGAGAAAAGGCATTAATCTATTCATGAGGAATCTACTCCATGACCCATGAAACCTCACATCTGACATTGGAATCAAATTTTAACATGAGGTTTGGCAGGGAAGAGTCCCCAAACCAAAGCCTCTATGAAAGGACTATAAGAACATTCATACGAAGAGATGATATACTAAAGTTAAATGAACAAAATATATCAAGGTCTTAAAATTCTAGATTGAGCCAAAATCGTAATGTGGATGAAAACAGCAAGTTTAATAATAATGCTTATGATATTTACACAAATGATTAAACCACACAAATACTGTACTGTTTTTATATATGATATAAAATAGGGCCACGAAATAACTATGGATGTGAAGACATGCACTGATTGTTTGATAATAATTGCCTCTGGGGCAGAGAAAAATGAGATAAGGTAAACAACAAAATCTTCAACTAAAAATAGAATGTCTTATTTCCTTCAAAAATATATGAAGCAAATATAATACAATTGTGTTTTAATTCTGGGGGATGCTCAAAAGGATTTTGTTTTATTGTCCTCTTCTTGTCTGAAGATAAGTTAAAGAAAGTGTTAAATTCAAATAGAAATCTTGCATAATTATGAACATCAAAATCGATCCAAGAAAAGTTTGACACTAATAACCAACCCATTGAATGCATACTACCTGTCAGACTTATCAGATGCAGAATCTCAGTTAATCCTCAGAACAACTCTATGTCCTGCATGAGGTTTTTGTTTCGAAATTACAAATCGAGAAATTGAGCTGTTGAGGTATAAGATTTAGTGGCGAAGGTCAATGACTTAGCAGGTGGTAGAACCGGATGTTTGGAAGTGAGGCATTCAGACCCCAGGATTTGGATTCTAATTTAATGTGTGAGATTCGCTTTTGAACTCTAACTCCACTATCCACTGAAAACTATGTCAGGAAATTTACTATGCAAATTGGATGGCAAAAAATTGATTGAAGTAGCAGAGTATGGAGCCTGAATGGGTGAGTTTGGCTTATTGGGTCTCAGAAAACATTTGTATAAAATGACGTCTTCGTCTGGGTGCCCATGTTTGGTGATTACGGTGTCGGCCACAAACACTGGGGCTGGC
>CAUYRH010061122.1:0-40079 GCA_963574655.1 Perodicticus potto | reverse complement strand
GAATGTTCTTCCTTTTCCAGTTGCTTGAGATGTCCCATTAAGTTGTTAACTTCCTCTCTTTCCGTTTTCTTGAGGAAGGCTTGCAGTGCTATAAATTTCCCTCTTAGGACTGCCTTTGCAGTATCCCAGAGGTTCTGATAATCCGTGTCTTCATTATTGTTTTGTTCTAAAAATTTGGTAATTTCCTTTTTAATTTCGTCAATGACCCATTTATTGTTCAGCATAAGGTTATTTATCTTCCATGTTTTTGTGTGAGTATGCAGATTCCTGTTGTTATTGAGTTCAACTTTTATTATTCCATGATGGTCCAAGAAGATGGAAGGAATAATTTCTACACTTTTAAATTTGCTGAGGTTAGACTTGTGACCTAAGATGTGATCAATTTTGGAGTATGTTCCATGGATGATGAAAAGAATGTGTATTCAGTTTTATCAGGAAGAAATGTTCTGTAGATGTCTGTTAAATCCAGATTTTGAATGGTTAAATTTAAATCTAAAATTTCTTTGCTTAGCTTCTTATTGGAGGATCTATCCCACACTGCTAAAGGAGTATTAAAATCTCCAACTACTATGGAGCTGGAGGAAATCAAGTAGCTCGTGTCTGTTAGAGTATTTCTTATAAATTGAGGCACATTCTGGTTGGGTGCATAAATATTAATAATGAAATCTCATCATATTGAGTATTACCTTTAACAAATATGAAGTGGTCATCCTTGTCCTTCCTTACTTTGGTTGGTTTAAAGCCTATTGTATCTGTGAATAAGATTGCAACACCTGCTTTTTTCTGCTTTCCATTTGCCTGGAATATAGATGACCATACCTTCACCTTGAGTCTATATTTATCTTTTAAAGTAAGATGAGATTCTTGTATGCAGCAGATATCTGGCCTGAGTTTTTGTATCCAGTCAGCCAGCCTGTGCCTCTTTAGAGGACAATTTAAACATTCACACTAATTGAGAATATTAATAAGCCTTTTGAAAGTCCAGGGGATATTTTTAATCCTTTTGCCACTGTGGAGGTTGGAATTTGATCAAAAGTTTCTGCGTGAGTTTACTTTTGTGGTGGAGGATTATGCTGGCCATTATGGAGGATAGATCTGAATAGAATATCCTGGCAAATTTATTCAACATGTGGATGTCATTAAAGTATTTAATTTCTGCATCATAAATGAAGCTCAGTTTATCTGGATACAGAATCCTGGGTTGAAAGTTAATCTGTTTTAGGAGATTAAAAGTCGATGACCATCCTCTTCTAGCTTGAAAGGTTTGAGCTGAGAGATCTGCAGTTATTCTAATATTCTTCCCCTTGTAGGTTATGGTTTTCTACCGTCTGGCTGCTTTCAGAATTTTCTCTTTCATATTAACTTTGATGAAGTTAATTATGATGTGCCTGGGGGATGTCTTATTCAGGTTGAATCATGCCAGGGTTCTGAAACTGTCTGCTATCTGAATTTCAGAATCTCTTGGCATGTCTGGAAAGTTCTCTTTCATAATCTCATGAAGAAGTGACTCTGTGCTTTGTGAGGCCACTTTGTCACTTTCAGGTATCCCTATAAGGTGAATATTGGTACTTAGCCCTACTATGAAGTGAATTTATAGCTTTCATATGAAGGCTATAACCCAACTGTAGTGCAAGAATATGGGAAAAGGGGCACAGGAGGGGAGGGAAAGGGGGAGGATGGTTGGAGGGATGGTAATTGGTGGGATCACATCTACAGTTCATCTTAGAAGGGTACAGATGAAACTTACTAAATGCAGAATACAAATGTCTTCATGCAATAACTAGGAAAGTGCCATGAAGGCTATGCTAAACAGTTTGATGAAAATGTTTCATATTGTATATGAAGCCAGCACATTGTACCCCACAATTGCACTAATGTACACAGCTATGATTTAATTTAAAAATTTTTTTTTTTAAATCTTGTTTTTAAATTCATTAGGTGGGACCAGAGCAGTGTTTTCTCAGACTAAGTATTTCCCTCTACTGAGGTCAGTCCCTTCTTAGTTCAGGAATAGGCACTGTGCTTAGCCCTGTGTTTCAGGCTATCAGGCTCTGTTCTCTCTAACCCTTTCAGGTGGTTCTTTCCCTGGGCCTCAGACAGTTTTCTCACAAACATATAGTGACCAATACTCTACTGAATATGCAAAGAGAATTCTTGTCAGATTTCTAGAGTTTTTCTTTGGTTCTGCCCTTTCCCATTCTCTGATCTGCAAATTCTAGCTGAGGGTCTCTCCAAACCTTCATATCTGTCTTCTCAACTCAAGCAGAGCATCAGCCTCTTCTTGGGTTTCCCTTTCTGTGTCCTAACCTGTAAACCCTCTTAAGGTATGAGCTGGGGCAATCCTAAGGCTCAACATATTAGTTTCCCATCTCAAAGCAATCACTGACCTTTTGTTGCCTTATGTTCAATGTTCTGATAATCATTTTTTCATATATTGCTTCTGGTTTTTTTTCTTATCTTTTGTTTTTTCACGTAGAAGGGTAAGTCCAATCCCTGTTATTGTATCTAAGCCATAAGTAGAAGTCCTCTCAAATTCTTTATCATGGCATTACAAGTCCCTCTGGACGGAAATTTCAGTTATCTCTTTAGCCTCAATACTTTCTACACCCTGTGCTCATTTTCCATTCTGGAGTACAGTATATATGAAAGTATATACAGTATATATGACTTGGTGGCACATTTTCAGGTTCCCTTAGACCATTAGCCCATCCCTTGTTTACTCTCTCCTCTTTTCACTAATTCCTATTCATTCTTTCAGACACAGTTCAGACATTAGATTTTCCTGTTTGATCCAATTTCCACCCCAGGTTAGATTATGAGTCTTGCATCTCTCTATCAGAATTGTTTCTTGATGTCTCAAATTGTATTTCATAGAAGCATAGATAGGCATTATAAGATAGTAGTGATATGTTTAGAAACTGTTAGCTTAAACAGTTATTTTTTTACTTTATGCCTTTTTAGAATCTAATATACAGTGTGAGTCTCCAAGAAAGGATATGATAGACAGATGAGAAAGCTGAGGCTTTAACAGATATTTTTTTAAGTAAAATAAAAATATACTAGTTGAGGCTGTGTTTTGTAGTGTACAGAGAGGAATGATTAGACCCTGTTCAGGTCTCTGTTGAAGCATACAACCCAATCAATGTAGCAGAAAGAGAAACTATATTCCTAGCTCAAGGCCAGCCTCTAATTCCTTGTGTGACCTTGGGCAAAGCACTTTCCCACTCTACGACTTAGTTTCTACATATTAAAGTGATGGTAGAGGTAAAACTTGAGATTAGACATGATCCTTAACCTCCTAATTCTTTTTTGCCTGCCGTGTTTACACCAACTTTTCCTCAGCTCTTTTTCTGGTGAGTTCCTATAGCCTCCCAGAACTCATTTTGCCACTATCATGTTACTGAATATCCTCTCCTAAAAGGCCCAGGTATAATAGTCTTGCCTCTGCAACGAAAGTATCTTTTTCTCTTTTGTCATGCCTTGCCCATAACAGAGTCTTAATAAATACTTCTTTTGTCTTTCCTCTCTGTGTTCCCTGGTTTTATAACTAATGCAAAGTCAGAGCCCTGGTGGCCTTTCTATTCTCCTCCTTCTCCCTCATTTCCCACTTATATGGTTAACAAGTTTGGTTCTTGTTGCTTCTACCCCCTCAATATCTCTTCAACCAACCCTTTTATACTCTACTCCTATTGATACCTATAAAAACACAGATATTGTTATTATCATTACTTCTCTTATTACAGTCAAGGAAACTGGGGCACTGAGATTAATTAATATGCCAGGGATTTACAGCTAGTAAATGACCAGAACCTGAGTTCTAATATACTTGCTTCCTCAGTTAACATTTGCTTATTGGTTGAATTAATAAGTGAGTGAATGAGTGCACTATAATCCTTTAAAGTTAACTTGAATTTCCTGTATTTCTACTAGTTCTTTGCTTGACAGAAACTGAGATGAGTTTTCTCTCCCATAATTGTGCTTTGTTGCATTACACAATCATCTCGTTTAACTGTGAAAAATGAGCAAGGTCCAGATGTCCCCTGTGGGATGTTTGTCAGTGAACTCTTACCAATATCTCCATACACACTGAGTGGCTCCCCTAGAACCTCTTGTCCTTGTTTCCCTTTGACTGTCTATAAACTTGGAAGCAGCTGCCAAGTCAAATGTCTAACAGAACAGACCGTTCTCAACCTCTTCTCCTCAGCCCTCTAGGAGGTTGCTATTTGCACTATTTTTTACCCATAATTGGGACAATTTATCTAGATGACAACATAAGTGCAATTGTAGTTTAAAAAAAGGTATTAGAATGTGGCTTTCAGATGAATATGAAGGAAAAAGGAGTTTAAATTCGTTATATATTGAAAGCAATTTCGGTTTCAGGAATGTCATTTTTGAAGAGTAACTTGGTTTGAAAATAACATCTATAAACTGATCATGTTTACATTTCAAAATGTTAAAAAAAAAAAAGATAGTTAAGGAAATTCATTTGTTTTTTATTCTGACATTCTCTTGTAAAGCCCTGTTCTAATTATTTAGTTGGCACTGGAACCCTATCATCTGGCTCCTACCCATCTCTCTAGTCTTCATCCCTACTCCTTTACCCCTTTTATTCCAAACCTCGTGAATTGCTTATCAGGCCAATACTTCTCTACCTTCTCAAAATGCCACCCCTTCTACCTGGAAGGTCCTTCACCATTTATCTGTGCAGAGGACTCTGTCATTCTTTAAAACCTTGATCATGTGTCACCTCTTCTCTGGAGTTCTCCTTGGCTTCCACCTTCATCCCAAATTGAAGTGACCATTCTTCTGTGTGCACACACTTTTACTACTGCATCTGTCACAATGTTTTATATTTGGTTGAGTGGTATATTGAGTTGTATTTCCTAGAAGTAAATTTCATGCTTGACACATATTTGGAGTTAAGGGAGTCTTTGTAGATAAACTCTGATCCAAATTAGAATTGGTAGAGCTTTGTGCATTTCAGGGCCTAGGAGGACATTGAAAGGAGTTGCTTTATTTACTGATGATGAAATTAATGCCCATAAAAGGTAGCAGTTTGCTCAAGATCACATTGTATCTTTGATAGCATCTGTCCATTGTTAGGTAAATCCTTATCTTTGCCAAATTGAGGAATTCAACTTTCCTTTTAAGAAGAATCTTTTAACAAGAACTTTTAATGCCTTTTTATATTCTATTCTAGCAAAGAGATTAGGACCATGAACTCTGCTGCCAGATGTCTTGAATTTGAATTAAAGCTACAGTACTCAATATTGAGAAACTTGTACATGGTACATACTTTTTTTGTTTCTCAATTTTTTACTCTAGACAATAAGGGTAAATGATAGAGAGTGTGGACAATGACAAATTTATCTCACAGAGTTAGAATAAATGAGCTACACCAATAAACTCCTTAAAACACAAAGTACATTCCATACACTTGGCAAACATTTCCTATCATGTGCAGAAGTAGAAAAGACTTGGGATTAACTTAAATTTCTAATACAGAGATTGGTTAGAAAATTTCAGAAGAAAACTAGAACTTGGGCCTCATAACCTATTGCACAGATGTTCTTGATTGTATTCTAGTGTTGCTATATTCATGATTGAGGAAAATCAAACGAATTCAAAAAAGCCTGAGTGAGCTTATCTATGCTTTCTTTCCTTGAATACTCACAAATAGCATTAGTAATAGATTTAGGGCCAATGTGTAGGTATTACCAAGGGTCAGTTTTAATGTCAGCCTTGAGAGAATCTGTCTATTATTCCAAGCTGCCTAAATATGAAATAGACTGCCTATGGGGTAATGAGCTTTCATCACCCTATGCATTCAATTAGAATAGTTAGCAGCCACTTAGGGGTTCAGATACTATAGCAGATTCAAACAGAGTAGATAGTTGAAGAAGATAGACTTCAAGATTACTTTCAACAGTCTCTATTTTTTTCTTTTCTAAATATGAATGCCAGTCACCACCTATCTTTTGTGGGTTTTGTTGTTGTTATTTTACTCATTTGTTTTTTGTTTTTTTAAAAGATGGAATTTCACTATTTTGCCCAGGCTGGCCTTAAAATCCTGGGCTGAAATAATCCCCCACCAGTCTCCCGAGTAGCTGGGACTACAGATCCACCATCTTGCCCAGCAATTGTAGCAATTCTCTGTACATTTTTTAAAATGTGTGTTTTGTTTTATAATTCTAAAGTTCCAAGTTTCTGTTGTTCCTTAAATCTATGATTCTATGATTATATTACATTAACTGTCAGTCCCATGGATTTTGTTTGGCAGCAATCTGTCTATCTATTTTATGACAATCTATTGGAAACTATTGGGAATTTTTCCATATTGAGCATCAGGCCAATTTAAAAAGTGATTTCAGAGGGCGGCATCTATTCAGCACCTTTACTAAATGCTCTCCCATGTCCTATTCATACTATATTTTTAGCTCCTATAGCCATTTAAGTTGAATGTAATTAGAGGAAAACAATAGCTAAAACAGAAAAGCACCATCTCAGCATTTTTCAAGGAATGGATGGAGATAAGAAGCTGCCCACTGTTGTACTTATATTTAGAATCTACCTGGGGAAAGTATGACAGAGCTAAGTTCAGCTTAGTTGAAGGAGTGGGGAAAAAACAGATATAATACTTTTATTTGCTTTATAACTAATCATCTTTTGTACTACAGTTATATATTTCAGAGATAACTATTACATACAAAATTAATTGATGAGAACTCCATTGTATACAAAATTGGGAAGCACCATAATCAACATTTATAATTTTTAGACAAATCTTTATAACCAACAAAATAGTAAATCCAGGTTATTTGTCTTGTGAATATAATCTAGTGTCTTTCCTTACATTATTAGCCCTGCCTGTACTAATTTAATAAAACCTATCCTCTTCAGTAAATCTAATACACATTTGATTATCTAAGATCCCCCCAATTTAAAAATACTTCAGTAGCCTCTCATTCTTCTTAAGTTAAAGATTTTTTTTTTCTGCTTCCCTTCCAAATCTCTGTTACAGGTTCTTATATATTGTATACCTCACCATTTATTACCGTATACATTAGCTGTTATCACTACTGAATTTTCAACTACATGTGTGATTTTTTTCATTAATATCTGTCTCCTTAGTAGATCATAAGGTTCTGAGTGTAGGGAACATGTCTGGTTTTGCTATATTGCCATTCCTTAGGACAATCCTCAAAACATAGTAGGTACACAATACATATTTGCCGAAATTGTGAATAAAATGAACTAATGAAATATGTTTTAAGATTGTCTATGCAAAAAGATTTAAAAATCGCAGTTTTAGGGTAGATGTCAGTGGTTTAAAGAAAATAGAGGTACTAATTTAAAGTTAAATATATATTTATACACACACATAGCAAAAGGATGCACTATAGTTCCAATTGGAATTTAGCATTTGAATTTGGAAGTACTCAGGACACAGGTATCAGGGGAAAGGAGAAGTCATTATGTTTTCTAGCTTTTGCTAACCAGGATTAAATTACTTTGATGTGCATCTAAGTAGACCTCACACAAACATCTCTACCTGCAAATGGCACAGATTTGCTATCAATGTTTACTGTCAGATATTTAATATCTTGAGTGCACAGATATCTTTGGTTCTTTTGCTCTTTATCTTAAAATAAAACCAAGTTTATTTTAGAAGTTGAAAACATTGGAGCTATTAATTAATGCAATTTATCCATTGCCTTGCCTATGACTTTTGAGACTTTGTTTAGAAGAATGTATTTCCATGTGACTAGATCAGTTGGGATTGTTTAGGAAAACAAAAGTACACTAAGTATTACAACAGAAGTGACTTGGTATATGGAAATTGTCACCAGATTGGAGGGCTAAAAGAGCAAAAAGAGAACCCTGAGATAACACAGAGACAATAATGTCAGCAAACTGCTGTCACAGGGAGGAATAGGGAACAAAAGAGACAAGTATGAATAATCAGAACCTTACAGAGGAATTCTGTCACAGTGGACTCAGACTTCTGAGGAGGGGGCATTGGCAATCTGCAGCTGGTACCTCAGAGAGGACATGAAGAGTTAAATGCTCCTATGAGTGTTAAAAGAAGCTAGAAGCTGGAGCCAACAGCTACTTCTGGGGTTACACTGACAGAAACACAAAAAGCAGAAAAGCAGTCTCTTCTGGGTGGTATCTGTGGCTCAAGGAGTAGGGTGCCGGTCCCATATACCGGAGGTGGCGGTTCAAACCCAGCCCTGGCCAAAAACTGCAACAAAAAAAAGAAAAAGAAAGAAAAAGAAAAGCAGTCTCTTCCTTCCTCTTCTTGCCTTCCATTTCTCTTCAGTTATTGGCAGAACCTAACTGGAAGCCAGATAACAAAGAGATCTGGGAAATGTAGACTGCAATGTCATATGATAGAGTATAAAAGAGCATATTTGGAACTGAGAGAAAATAGGCAAGTAACTGGCACAGTCCCGCTCTCTGGGTATTTATCTATACACACTCTCCTATATATATTTAACCTTCTTTATAATAAACTGTGTCAGCTTTATGTTTACCCCTTTTAAGATGCAACTATTAATACTTTTCATATACATAAAGATGTTCTCAACATCTTTTCAAAAGTAAAAGACACAGAATTCCAGTGGGTACCGTGTCCATCTCTAGGTGACATCTTGTGATCCATCTCTGGCTTTTAGTCACAGTTCCACTCGAATTATATGTAATCTAAAAGCTAACTTGTAAAGGGAACGACCAACAATAAACTTTATGTAGAATATTAAGGGAAAAGGAAGAAGGAGGAAGAAATAAATTTCCCCTTCCACCATATGCACACTCTAACCAGCAAGGAAGAAAAGAATTCTATTTGCTATAGTACTTATTTCTGAACATGTCATAAGGGTATAATTACACTTATCACTTCCTTTCTTCATTACCTGTTTCATTTGCCCTTTGCCTTCAGGAAATACCTCAGTGTTTTTGGTGTTCTTTACTCAGTTGGGTGACGAGTTTGTTTCTGAAGAGTATACATCCTTAGAAAACCTTTCTTGGGTTGCTTTACTTTTCCATTGACTCTTATTATTGGGCAAGGAATTACTAAAAGGCTCTCTAAAGAATCCTCCAGATTCCAGGCTAGTTCTTGCTCTCATGTATATCACAGCCACCCAAATTCCCCTTAATATGGGAATCAGTCACCCCAACCAATATGCAGCACAAATTTTTGCCTATTGGCTCAGTAGAATGAGAAATGGCAAGTGACCAGGGTAGCCTTAGATTCCACTTCAGTGGGACATTTTTGTGTTCTCTGAGGCAAGAAGACCTCCTAGCACAGAAGAGCACAAAGCTGTGCTTCCTTCAAATAGGTTTTTAGGTATAATATGAGAGAAGCTGATATCATTTCCTCATAGATTCTCAGATTCCTTTATTTTTTGTTGTGTAAGAAATAGCATTGTGTTAGCCACTGTTTTAAAGAATATGATATTTTAAGAGAAAACACCAAATTTTCAATTTTCCAACTGGAACTGAAACAGAGACTTTATTAAACCATTCCACAAATCTATCAGGCCAACTACTTCTAGGAAATGAGGCATATATTAAGACCAATAAATATTATATGTATAAGCCAATCATAGCTATATCTTTGCAGCAAAATGAATTGCTTTGTTAGAGCTAGTGCTGTGTTGGATACAACAGGTGAACAAGAATTCTATGAATTAATGAGTGATGATGCTAGAAGAAGCATAGAAAAGGAAAATTCAAATACATAATAAATGTTCACTCCAATGAGGACAAGCCCCTTCATTATGGAAGGCGTCTGTACAGAGAATCAGTATTGGTCTCTACTACCATGCTGTAGATACTCAGGAAAAGCCCATATTGTCCAGCCCTGGATAGCTCCATCTTTGCTGCCATGGCCTTTTGTATATTTGCCTATCAATCAAGAAGTAGCTAAAAAGGCTAGCTTACATCCGAGAAATGTATTATCATCCTGAGTGTTGGGGATATCTTCTATAGTAAATGTTCTTTAGTAAGCATTTACATAGAATACAGAATGTCCACACTCTTCCCATCTCAGTTATTCCATTATCATACTTATTTCTCAGAGATCCTTGATAGCAGTTGTCCAATCCCGTTCATTCCAAGGCTCCAATCATCTAGCCCAGTGGTTCTCAACCTGAGGGTCGCGACCCCTTTTTAACAATGAAAATACATTGATTGCAGCATTAGGAAGGTTGAGAACCACTGATAGCCAAACCATTAGGCTATATCAGTGAAGACTTGTCCTTCTAGCCATCTTTCTGTTTAAACAAAGTGGACACCAAATGTGCTATTTGAAGTCGTGGCTACTTGAAGGATTTCTCTTTAGTGGTGTCTTTCTGGCATACCCTGATTTAGAGACTGTAAAATGTAGCAATTCGCTTTTGGTTGATGCCAGCATCCCATACATATTTTTTATTCTTCAATCAGTCTTACATAATTTCTTGTAAGGCCATAGTGCAACAGTTCTCAACTTGTGGGTCGCAACCCCTTTTTTCCATTTACAACAATGCGGCAATTAGGAAGGTTGAGAACCACTGCCATAGTGTGAACTGGAGAACAGCTAGTGCTGCAGGAATAAATGCTCTAGGAATCCAAACCACCTATTCATGCAACTTACTTGTGCCTTAAAAATCTACTAAAACCTTATATACCTTTGTCCTACTTACATTATTTTCACCTGGTGGGTAGTATGCTCCAAATTATGGCTTGGTGGGTCATATTATGCCCAGTTCATTATGGACAACACACAATCACTTGCTCTCCCAGAGCCAGGTATTACTCTATTGGGGTTTACTACCAACTTGGAGCTATTTATCACAAGAAGATCATTAAGATGGTTTTCTCTTAATTCTGGGGATCTTCTCAGTGATTTTCCTGCTGGAGCTTTCCAGAGGCTTCATAGGCATCCTATTCACCACAGTAATTTGATATCTCCTGGATCATAAGGTCCAAATTCCAGAGCAACTTTCACTCAAGTCTGAACGTATTATAGAGCTTTCTCTTGCTGTGGGCTTTACCTCAAACTGGAAGAATTACAGATTATTCAGTAAAAGAAGAACATCAATGCAGTCAAATATGACATGTGTTGCCTCCAAAATCCAGAAAGGCCCACCTACCATTGTGATTTTTTTGTTTATAGTATGAAATGTAGTAACTCATCTTTCACTTTGGAGGGAATATTCTATTGATAACATGCTCAGACATTTTGAAATTTCTCTAAAATGGTAGGCTCTGGGAATTTTATGAGATTCATCTCTCACTTTTTGATATTGTCTCTGTCACATTCTGTGTCTTCTAAAGCATCTATAGAACTTGCAACTCCCTCCTTATAATTACATAGTTATCAATATAGTGTGCCATTGGGATGATCTATAGGATTTCAAGATGATTAAGATCTTTGTAAACCAGATTATGATAAAAAGCAAGAGGATTGAAGATGACCTTCAAAAAAAACAGGCCCGGTATACTATTGTTCTTATCAGCTAGAATCTAACTGCTTCTTGTGGCCTTAGAAAACTGATAGAGAGAAAAGTGCTTGACAGATTGATACTTTATACAATGTGTCAGGAATTGGAATTATATTAATATTAGCCAGTAAATATGTCACATCTGTAATAACTGCAATTATAATCACCACCTACTTAAATTTATCATATTTTATAGTCATTGTACAAGATTATTCACATACTACCCTGGCCAAATAGGAGAGTTAAACAGAGAACTGGCAAGAATGTCCACAGACTCAATCTGGGTTGGACTAATAAATTTTCCCTGTACCAAACTTATTTAAAAATAAAATTTATAGGGATCTACCCAGGCTTTATGAATGAAATACAGGATGTGGCATTTCCCATCTCTATGTTCATATCTCTTCCTCAGGTCTGTAACAGCAGGCTAACTTGTACAGTCCTACCAGACCCATTCCCAGTGTGGCAGCCATCAGAGTGCTCCTCCTCCAAGATCTCTAATTGACTGAGGATCCCAGCTGCAGCCACAGTGCTAAAATCTATCACTGTGTTTACCCTCAAGTCAAACTTTCCAGGAGCTTCTCCCAGAAAAGGCTAAGCACAACTGGGACATTAAGGCTAACCTGTTCTTGGACAATGGGGGACTCCTCTGACAGGCAAATTTAGCTTATAAATTCCCTGTCTCCTTGTTAATCTTTCCTTAGAACTTCACTACAGTCTAAAATACTTCAACCTAAGCTTGCTTTCTTTCTTCCCTTAAGCCTTCAGTCAAGATCACACCTTAAGTACCTACCTCATATCTGACAGCAAATCCCAACTCCCACAGATCAATCCCCATTTTCTCTCACAGGCATTTCCCCAAGTAAATTTATTACACTTATGTACTGTTTTTGATATCATATTCTCAGAACACCTGAACTAACATACCTCATCTATAATAGAACCAAGATAGAATCTTTTCCAACCTACATTACTTTTTCTCTGGAGCACATTCAGTAAACAAGCACCCAAGAACCCAAAGCTGCTGTCTCTAACAGACACTGCAACAGTGTTTCTTGTTTTCCATGTTCGACTATATTATTTTACAAGGTGAAGATGACAGTTCCTAGGTGCAATACACCATTATGAAGGCTTTTGATTTCTTGCCTTGATATTTTCTGGGAGTTGAAGTCATTCAATGATATGATAAGTTGTGTTTGAAGGGAGAAAGTATTGGGTAGGGGTTGAGGAAAGAAGTATTCTGTCTCAAATATTAATGCTCATGAAGTAGAAGACTGGCTGCTGGTTTGCTGGCTGTTACAACCCCCTCTTCCCCTAGATAGTGGTCTAGGAATGAAGCAGATTTTTCCCTGTGTTCTTTTGGTAGAAGATCCTGTTCTATTTCTTGAAGCAAAGCATAAGTGGGCCACTGATTTATTTAGCCCAGTTCTGGTAATATTAAGAGCTTATAGAAGTATCTCCCAATTTTTGGCAATAGATTATCATTCTAATTATGGATATTATAAGTTGTTGTTATTTCTTTGTCTTTCCTGTATATCTTACTAGGAAGTTAGAAAAGGCTGCAATAGGGCAATTCACTCCAAAATCTGATATTTCTATAGTTATTTGGCCAGGAAATAGATCCAAATATATTACAAAGATAACTTTATCTGTGCTTTATTTTCTATGCTATATTTAAACAGATAGCTTGGCATTTTGAAATTATAGCCCTGAATAATTATGGAAATATCACCACAACAACATAGTGAATTTTTTATCCCATCTATAAAAATTTGAAGAAAAGAATTTGCTTCAATACTTCTTCTCAAACACTATACTATAACTTTTATTCTCTTGTACATATTTCCCAACACACACACACACGCACACACACACACACATGGACTAGAGATAAAATTAGGTGCTCAAGAAAATATTTTCAATTTGGCAACTTTGAGCTAGTCACTTGGTTTATGTGACCTTGGTAATACTTTCCTCAAATGGTGTATTTTAGGGCCACATTAAGTAAGAATCTTCTAATTGATACTACTTTAGCCTTTTACTGTGTAACAAACAGTAGAAGCAAAATTAGTTCTCTTTTCCTTCCAATCTAGAATTTATTTTTTCTTTTGATCCATGATGCTTTAGTTTCAAAAGTAATATCTGTCAAAAAAGGAATAAGTCTTTCCAAGTCCATCTTGTAGTAATCACTGATCTTGGTCATAGACTTGGCTTCAGGCTGCACCCTGACCCATAGGCTAACTGCAGGCCAGCACTACATGTTCAAATAGTGGTTCACAGTAGAGATTTATAAATCACATTCCAGGTATTCTATAGGAAACCTCAGGCAAGTAATTTAACCTTCCTTCACCTATAAAATGATGCCTACCTCACAGGATTGTGAGAATGAGCTGAGGGACTATCTCTAGACAGTGTCTAGAGCACAGCAGGCATGCAAAAATAAGCTAACAGTAAGACACAGCTTAGCCCTGAGACTGACCATAGGCTGAAACTTTATCTGAATCCTCATCCTCCTGACTGTCTCACACTTTATACTATTTCACTATTTCACTTATAATGACTCTATGAGAAGAAGTGAATGAACTAAATCTATATTCCCCAACTGGACCATCTCTCTTTAGGTTCTTCTTCCCTCCAACTCTGTCTAGTTTTCCATAATGAAAGTTACTTGGAATGGGGACTCACCATGAAAAAAAGATGAGAGTTAGAGGTAGAAAGGACCTTGTAGACTACTAGATCCGAACCTTTTAATTTAAAATGAGGAAATGTGTCCAAGAAAGAAAGTGACTAACCCAGGGTCATTCAGGAAGAAAGCATAAACCTAAGCCTTGATCATTCTCTCAGTGTAGAGGTTTTCCCCAGCTTGAGAAGTCCTCTTAGGTGGAGAAAAACCAGGCAGAGAGGATTGTTAGCCCTGACCTCTAGGTTCTCAGAATATAGGCCCACTGCCCAGTATTACCGGTATTGGAGGAGCAGAGTCTTTACATGTAGGTTTCTGTGCATGGGGCTCACAAGCCAAACAAACTGCCTACTAGCCATACACACTTCCTTTTGAGGCTCATGTACAGTGAAATGCACTGAACTTGAACATTGGATTCCATGGGTTTTGATAATGTATATGCCTATGTAACCATCCCAATCAAGATTTATAACATTTTTAACAACTCAGAAAGTTCACTTGTGGCTGCTTTTAGTCCCTCTCCACCCCTCCATAGGCAACCACTTTTGATTTTATCTCCATAGATTAGTTTTGTCTGCTCTTGAACTTCATATAAATACTTCTTACAAATGGAGTCATAGAAGATGAACTCTTTGATATCTGACATCTTTTAGTCAACCCTCCCTATTGTTGAATATATCAGAGGTTCTTTTTTTTTTCTCAATAGTATTCTATTATGTGTATATCATAGACTAGGGGTCATATCCCAAATATAGCTTCTACTGATCTTGGATAAGTCATGTAACCTTTTAAAGCTTTATTTTCCTCATGCATAAAATGATAATAATGTAGCCTGCCTCTCAGTGTTTGATATGCACCTGTTAGCACCATCCCTGAAAAATACTGTTTGATACAAACAGCTCTAATCATAGAATCTCTGTACACCTATTACTCTAGGGATTACTGTGTCCAATGTCTTTATTTTTCAGATGAAGACAGGGGCCCAAGGCTTTTCTTCTGGAAGTAGCACTCAAGGCCTCTTAATGCCCTGCACTGTGTTTGTTCCACTGTACCACATACAGACTGTGGAAAGGAAAGGTCTTCTTAGGCCACTCCATATAGTATGCAACTGAAAAGTGCTTTCTTTCTGATGACTGTCAAAATGCCCTCTTGATGAGAACCTAAATAAATAGTTTTCTGAAACCTTTCAGATTTTTTAATAAGTCAAAATACACTTTTCTGACAGCATAATTGCTTTTCATAGTGCGGCTTTAAATCTGCACTATAAAAGAATAATGCAACAGTAGATCATTTGTGAAAACTTAATGAAAATGGAGTTAGGGAACCTCAGAATCACTAGACCTTGAAATTCACTTTCAGAAACTAATTTGCAGTAAATGCATGAGAAACATATTTAGACATGATAAACTTCCAGGCTGGTGCCAGGCAGGTGTGGAAGTTTATCTTGATTAACTCCTTTGTTTTAATTAATGCCAAAGAGCAAAGTGTGGGGATCTGGCATTCTGTCAGCAGGAGCCATTTTGAAAGGAACCATCGGGCATTTCTGTGTTCTGAATCAACTCAGCAGGACTGCCGTACTGGAGAGGATTTGCGAGGCTTTCCAAGCCACTATATTTGTTTTCTCTCCTTTCTAGTGATGACCTCATTAATAACAACAATTAAGTCTACTGCTTACTTAGACACACTTCACTATAATGGTTAAATGGACAGTATATGGAGTCAGACTACCTGTCTCGAATCCCAGATCTATCAGTTTTAATCAGTATGATCTTAGGCAAGTAATTTAACTTTCCTGTGCTTCATTTTTCTTATGTATAAAGTGAGAATCATAATAATCCTCGAAGATTTATCTTGAAGATTAAATGAATCAATATGAGTAATATTACTAGAATATACCTAGCACATTCTGTGTTAGCTGAGTGTTAGCTATTGTTATTTATGAACTTCATGTTCCTATTCCAAAAATGGGTCAAAGAAACTTATATCTTTCTATTATCCCCATTTTGGAGATTAAGAAACTGAGATACACAGGAATAAGCTTTATTAGGTTTATTTAATAGAATGGAAGAAAACTGTGATCTTGTCTCATTTGAAAGCTGTCTAGAGTTAATGAACATCTCCCTAGCCCACTTTGAGGAAAGCCTACAAGCTCCTGAAATTTTCATATCTATGTTCAGAATCTTAGCAGCTGTTTGTTCTTATAACAGTGAAATCACCAGTCTCCTAAACATCTACAGTGCCCCAAGGTCATTTCCATCTTCTTCCATTCCCATAAACCACCCACCCTTCAAATATTAGTGACAGTCACTTAGAAGGAGGAAGGAAGGTGCCATTTTGGGGCCTTGAAGCCCTGCAGGGGTATCCAATTATGGCATTCAGCTGGCTATGAACGCTTACCTATGGTGATGGATATCACAAAAAATATGAACAGAACTTTTCTCTGCTCATCAGTTTTCATTAGTGTTTGTGTATTTAATGTGTTTCCCAAGACATCTCATAGATATGTGTTCATAACCAGCCTCAGGCCATGGTTAGATACCCTCTGAACCTAAAACCTGTTATTGAGATGTTGAAAGGTTTTCTTTTTTTTTTTTCCTTGAATTGGGAGAAAATAAATTCTCTCAGCTGTCGACAATCCATGTACTGCCTCAAAATGCATTTAAATAATTACTTGGAACTAGGAATTTAAGGGTTCTTCATCATGAAGCCAGACATTGTGCCTCACATCTGTAATCCAGCTACCCAAGATCGTTTGAGGCCAAGGGTTTGAGACCAGCAATGTAGCAAGAGCTTCATCTCATAAAAAAATAAATAAATGAAAAAGAAGAAAAAGTAGGCAAGCATGATGGCACATGCCTAAGGCCTAGCTACTTAAGAGGCGTGCAGGAGTTTGAGGCTGGGTGACAGAGAGATCCAGTCTCAAAAAAAAAGTTCTTTCTCCCAAGGTCTGGTTTTATATCTTGGGCCCTTGGAGACTAGGAAAATAAGCCAAAATGAACATAATACTTGGCTTGTATCCTATGCTGGAAGTTGCTTCACCTGGCTTCGGAAGGCTGATGCACACAGTATGTTCTTGGGCCAGACCCTTTTCTTCTCTGAGGTTTAGTTTATACATCTCTAAAGGGAGGACTTTGAACCAGATTAGTTATTCTAAATATTTTTTAAGGCAAACACACCCACACACACACCAAACAAAATCTCATGTGAAATATGAAACTAATAGAAGAAGAGCTGTCCAGGTAGAAGTGGGTGTAGCAGACCTAGATCCTATTTATACATATGGAGTACCAGAATTATTTTCAAAAGTTTGGCTATTTTGGTGGTGGTTGTTAATTGGTGGAGAGAAGAAGTGAGCAAGACTTTGACATGATATAAGACGACCTAGTCAGGAAATAGGTCTTAGACTAGTCCCAGACACAGAGTAGGCTACTTGTCTAGTTATCATTCCTGAGGCATCAAATAGCTGATGACAAATGTCTGTTGCATTTATATGTTTGGGGCAACTTCATCCCCCCCCCAGAAAGAAGGGTATTTTCAAGAAAAAGAAGAAGGAAGGAAGAAAGGAAGAGAGGGAGGGAAGGAGGGAAAGACAGGAAGAAAAACAGAAAAAAAGAGGAAGAGAGGGAGAGGAAGGAAAGTGGAGAGAAGGGGAGGTGAGGGAAGGGAAGAGGAGATAAGGGAAGAGAAGGGACAAAAGAAAAGAAAAAGAAAAAAGTAATATTAATAGTTAAGCACTTTTGTCTTTTTAAGGCTGTTTCATGAATACTCACATTTAACCTTTACAAATCTTCCACTGTATGAAAAATTGAGGATTTAGTAGCTATATTTGCAACAATATATAAGAGGAATAAATCAGCCAATTAAATGAGTGGAAGAATGGAGGAATAACCTTTGAAGAAAATGACTGCATTTCAGATAGTAGAGGACATTGAGGAAGTAGAGCTGGCGAAAAAAAAATAACTAGAACAAAGGCTCAGGTAGTTGAACATATATAATGCACCTAGGAAACAGACTGCACAGTGTGCTATGACATCAGCTAGTGTGAACTAGTTCCCTCACATAGACCAAACATTTGGAAAATTCCTAATTTGGTGAAATAGGGAATTTGAAAAGAGTTAGAGAAAACTCTGGAAGAAGGAAGAGAGAGAGGGGTAAGGAAACAAGTTTGGACGGTGTTTATTTAATTTTATGCTTCAAGATTCTATAATTTCTGGAAAACAAGCAAGACATATGCTTGAATTTAGCTTTTAAAATTACAAAGTTAAGTACATTTTATTTTGGTTTCTGAACCCAAACATTTGCTTGGTATTTTCCACGCATCTTCTCTGCTCCAACTGATGCACATCAAAGCCTTGGTTTTGCTTGACTCTGGGTAGGCATTCTGTTGAATACTGTCTGTCTTTTTTGTTTGTTTTTTGTTTGTTTGTTTGTTTTTGTTTTTTTTTGAAATTCCATCAGAAAGATGGTGTTGCAGGCTTATGAAAAACAATGGAATTGATTTGACCAAAGACAAAGCGGTAGGAAAGTTGGAAGGACAAGGAGGGGGCAGCGTACCTGGGTTCCAGATCAATCCCCAATCATCTCCATCTATTAAGATACTCCTCTCCTAACCAGTCCTTCACTTACATCCCCTCCTCTCAGTATATGCTCCACAGAGCATCTAGATTGCTCCTTTTAAAATGAGAGTCAGGTAATTTCACAAAGTCCAAAGCTTTTCACACATTTCTCACCTGGCCTCATATGACCTGGCTATTAAGTTGCTCTTTCTTTATCACCTCACATTCTTCTCCCTGCTCTAGCACATTGATCCCTTCTGCCATTCCTTTGACCCCCTGGAAACATGTGCTTCCTTGGGGTCTTTTCTGTTCTCTCTAACAAGAATTCTGATTCCAGGTTTTCCTATGTGTTACTCTCTGTCTTCATTTAGGTCTGCCAAAGAATAAAACAATGTTTATTCTACTGATCTATTATTATGGTATGTTTTTCATTTGTTTGTGTTATTGGCAATTTCTTTCATAATTCCCCTTGTAGAAAATTTTCCTTCCTTGGTTAAGTATATTCCTATGTATTTTCTTTTCTTTGTAGCTATTGAGAATTGGATTGAGTCTTTGATTCAATTCTCAGCTTTTGAATGTTATTGGTGTATAGAAATACTAATGATTTGTGTACATTGATTTCATAACCTTAGACTTTGCTTGATTTATTTATCAATTCCAGGAGTCTCGTTGTGGAATCTTGGGGTTTTCTGTATATAATATCATATTACCAGTGGAAAGTGATCATTTGACCTTCTGTTTCTTGATTTAGATACCTTTTATTTTTTTCTCTTACCTGATTGCTCTTACTAGAACTTCTAGCACTATGTTGGATAGAAGTGGTGAAGGTGGGCAGGCACCCTTGTCTTATTCTACTTCTTGGGGGAAGTGCTTTTAACTTTTCACCATTTAGTATGATGTTAGCTTTGGGCTTGTCACATATGGCTTTTATAATTTTGAGATATGTTCCTTCTATAACAAGTTTGTTGACGGTTTCATCATGAAAGAGTGCTGTATTTGGTTAAACACTTTTTGTGCATCTATTGAGATAATCATATGGTTTTTGTTTTTGCTTCTGTTTATGTGGTGAATCACATTTATAGATTTATATGTGTTGAACCATCCTTGCATAGCTGGGATGAAGCTCACATAGTCATGTGGATTATTTTTTTGATGTGCTGTTGAATTTGGTTTGTTAGTATTCTATTGAGGTTTTTTTGCATTTATATTCATAAGGGATATTGATCTATAATTTTCCTTTTTTGTTGTGTCCTTTCCTGGCTTTGGTATCAAGGTGATACTGACTTTGTAGAATGAAGTGAGAGAATTCCCTCCTTCTAAATATAATATTATGCAATAACTTCTGAAGTATAGGTATCAGCTCTTCTTTTAGATCTCATAAAATTCAGCTGTAACTCCATCTGGTCTAGGGATTTTATTTGTTGGAAGATTCTTTATTACTACTTCAATCTCTCTGATTTACAGATAAAATGCAATCCTCATCAAAATAGTAATGTCATGTTTCACAGAACCCCCCAAAATAATTCTGTGTTTCATTTGTAACCAGAAAAGAAACTGAAATAGCCAAAACAATCTTAAACAAAAATAACAAATCTGGAGGCATCACATTGCCACACTTCAAACTACTATGCAAGGTTATAGTAACAAAACAGCATGGCATTGATACAAAAATAGAGACACCGATCATTGGAGGAGAACAGAGAGAACCCAAATATAAAAACATCCACCTTCAGTCAACTGATCTTTGACAAAGCAGACAGCAATATATACTGGGGAAAAGAAATCCTATTCAATAAATACTGCTGGGAAAAATTGATAGCCACATGCAGAAAGACAAAACAGGATCCATATCTCTTACTACTCACAAAAGTTAATTCAAGATAGATAAAGGACATAAATGTAAGACATCAAACCATAGACTTCTAGAAGAAAATATGGGGGGAAATTTCTAGGTAGTGGCCTAGGCAAAGAATTTAAAACTAAGACTCCAATGGCCAGTGCAACAATAACAACAAAAATGAATAATTGGACTTGGGGCTTGATTAAATTAAAAATCTCTGCGCAGCCAATGATATAATCAACAGAGCAAATAGACAACTACAGAATGGCAGAAAATATTCCCAAGCTATATATCAAATAAAGTGCTAAAAACCAAAATCTACAAAGAACTCAAGAAAATCAAGAAATAAATACCAAACAACCCCATTTAAAAAGGGCGAAATACATTAACACAAGCTTTTCAAAGGAAGATGGACAAATGGCCAATAAACATGAAAAAAAATTTAATGTCACTAACCATCAGAGAAATGCAAATTAAAAACATAATAAGATATCACCTTACCCCTATTATAATAGTTTTTATTAAAAATCACAAAAACAGTAGATGCTGGAGTGGATGCAAAGAGAAATAAATGCTTATACATTGTTGGTGGGACTACAAATGAGTACAATCATTATGAAAAACAGTATGGAGCTTCCTGAAAGAACTAAAAGTAGACATATCACTTGATCTTACAATCTCATTACTAGGTATATACCCAAAGGAAAAGAGGTTATTTTATTAAAAAGACACCTGTACTAAAATGTTTATCACAGCACAATTCATAATTGAGAAGATATGGAATTAACCAAGTGTCCATAGACTCATAAATACCATGGTGTGTATATGATAGAGTACTACACAGTCATAAACAAGGATGAATTAATGCCTTTTGCAACAATTTACATGAAACTGGAGACCATCATCCTAAGTGAAGTATCCAAAAATGGAAAATAAACACCATGTGTGCTCATTATTAAGCTGGAACTGATGACCACACTTTCACAGATGGGAATAAAACTCAGTGGAAATCAAGGAGGGGGAAGGTATAGGAGGGGATGGGCAAAGACCTACTTAACAAGTACAATGAACACTATTTGGGTGTTAGGCACATCTAAACCAGTCACTCAAGCATTATAAAAGTGATCCATGTAACCAAAACATCTGCATCCCCTTAACATTTTGAAATTAAAAAAAAATTAAAAAAAATTTAAAATGGGGGGAAATGAAGACTGTTTAAACAAACCAGTAAATAAAAAGAACTCCTCAAAAGAAAAACAAAAGAATCACAGATCTTAGTCAGTTAACCTATCTGGAAAGGAATGCATGCCCCCTAAAGATTAAAGTTTCTCTAATTGTAGTGAGCAGTTCTTTGAAATGAGCAACTGTGTTTTTTCATATCTATAATCCCAAAGCACAAAGAAAAATACTTTACATATAGTAAGATAATCAATGCTGTTAAGTTTTGTCTTCAGCTAAACACAAATACATTCTGTTCTATGACTGTGCTGTAGTATTCCACCTTTGGACATCCTACTTCCTTCTTCTGCCTGTCCTTTCTACCCATTCCCTACTGGAAAATGCCCACTCATACAAACTCTTAAAAAAGTATCTCATCAAGGAAGTATTCTTTCAGCTCCCCCCTTTTTGTTTCGTCTTGTTGCAGTATTTGACCAGGGCTGGGTTTGAACCCACCACCTCTGGCATATGGGGCCGGCGCCCTACTCCGTGAGCCACAGGAGCCACCCTTTTCAGCCCCTCTTTACTGTGTTATTCTCTTCTATTGCCTTGTAATCTCTGTGCCTGGTACTCCCTTCAGCAGAGTGCCTGTCATTCAATCCAGCAATCACATAGCTGTGTGATTGTTTGCTTAGCTGTCTACTAAATTAGAAGTTCCTTGCCTTGAAAATAAGGGACTATGCAATAACCATTGGAATTATATTTACACATTATCATGCAATAAATAGTTGTTGATTTGAGTTTCCAGGTAAGTGTAAAATGAATGAATAAATAAGTAGATGATGAATGAAGGGACAAGGGCAGCAGAATTATGGCAATAGTGATAGTGATCATAAGTACTCACAGATCTTGGTGTCTTTCCATCTCCAGACTAAAGAATGAAACAGGAGAACAGGGAAGAATACCTTTGCCATGGGAAATTGAAAAAGGAAATTAAGGACTATAAAATGCAAGGGAACGCAGTAGATTTTGGAAATGGTGCTCAGGAAGTTTTCTACTATTGCCTTCCATTTATTAGAAAACTCTGTCTATGAAGTTGTGCAGGGTGTGTGTGTGTTTTCTTCTAAGTGCTAGACCCATTAAAAAAAAGAAAGGACATTTTAAACCAAACACTACAACACTCCCTTCATAGGACTAGCCCTTTTGTTGGACTCCTCAAAGTAAGCCTTTACCCACCCCTTTTACCCATCATGCAGCCTTAATTGGACCCAGTTATCATAAACAGGGCACACAGATTATTGTTTTGGTAAAAATTTTTATACCTGGTACATAGCCAGGTAATAAAATAAATACTGTTGTGTAAGATCCCTTTAAACATTTAATACCTAAGCATGAATAATGATTACATCTCCCTGTTATTCCTAGCCAACTCCTGGTGGTGAAAAAAAGTCTCTCACAGCGTTTCCCCAATGTCACTTATTAGTGCCAGTTAAATTGAAGACATTTTTCTGCCATAAAATTCCCTATGATGAATTATACCATAGGCGTTAGAGTTTTTTCATCATTTTCTTCTTGATGAGCTGGCAAAATAAAGAGAATAAAATGGGTACATTCTTTTCTTTTGGAGAAATCCAATCTCCGCAAATGACCCCCTTAAGACACTCAATGACTGTTTGTATGGATTCTGATCCTAAAAAATCAGACACTCAATGACTGTTTGTATGGATTCTGATCCCCCAGACTAGGGGGCTCGGATATGTGTATTATCATGCAGTTAGTTTATTACTGAGCAATAGTCTGTCTGAAAGTGATTTTGAAGATGACTTCATTAGCAGAACTACAGAAAGCTCTCCTTAAGTAATTTGAACAAGCAAATTGAAAGAGAATTTAAGACTCTTATTTAAAACAATGCTATCTTGAGCTCCTTTTCCAATGCATCATGCCTCGTTACCTGAAGAGAGACATACACTTAGTTGCCCACATTCTGTTTTCTTTTTGAGCTAGTTCCGTATTTGAAATAGAAGAAAGCATGGGGGGATGTCCATTCTAAATACTAAGTACCAGGGACTGTACGATGTGTGCTTCTTGTTTCAAACCCTTATAATCATCTGTTAAAAAAAAAAATTGCATTCATTTTATAGATTAGGAAAATGAAGGTCAGAGAATTTGAGTAAATTGTCTAAGATAATACAGCTAATTAAAATGGAAACCAGAATTCCTACTCAAGCCTATTCTCCCTTAAAATCTGTGTTCTTTCATTTATAGTATGCTGCCTTCTAAATGGAATGAGACAAGAGATCACGACTAACAGGGTTATTTTAGTATCATTAAGTGATTATTTTCTTGAATATTTAAGTCTGGTATGATAGGCTGGGCATTTGTATGCACCCAAAATGGATATAAGTAGTGAGATGTAAATTGTCTTTATCCCAAGGCCCACAATGAAAGACGCAGAAGGCCCCTGCTATATACTATCTTGGTCCACAGCCTGGATTACCTTCATCTAGCAGAGTGAAGACAAAGCACAACCTTAAGCTGTGTGACACTGTTTACTTGTCTGTATTCCCACTAGACAATAGGCTTTTTGAATGCAGGGATCTTGTCTGGTGCATTTCTATACCTATATACTGGATAGCTGGATACATGGATAGATGGGTAATGGATGGAGAAACTTGAGGTTGAGACACTGCAACTTTGAGAACATCAGAATTTAGGGGTGGGCAGATTGAGAAGAATAAATGAAGGAGATGGAGATAGAACTGTCAGAACCATTTTACAGAAAATAGAAATGAAAACAGTTTAGGAATTCCATACAAGTTTAACAATGTAGGACATAGTAAAAGAATTTGGGAAGTGGAGGCCATAATAATAGACAGCTCTGTGAAAAACTTGTGTGAAAAGGAAAGATCTTTGGCTTTTTGTTTGTTTGTTTGTTTGTTTTCGTTTTTTTGGAGACAGAGTCTCACTTTGTCACCCTTGGTAGAATACGGTGGTATTGAGCTCACAGTAACCTCAAACTCTTGAGCTTAAGCAATACTCTGCCTCAGCCTCCCAAGTAACTGGGACTACTGGTGATCGCCACAATGCCTTCTAATTTTAGAGACAGGGTCTTGCTCTTGTTCAGGCTGGTCTGGAACTCATAAGTTCAAGTAATCTACCTACCTTGGCCTCCCAGAGTGGTAGGATTACAGGTTTGAGCCACCATGCCTAACCATAGGAAAGACCTTCTATTCATTTGGGGGAAATGTAAAAGGTCAGAATTTTGAGGAGTTGTGAAGGATAAAATAAAAGATAAAGGCAGAAATAAAAAATAAGAACTTTGACCCAACTGCAACCTTGGGACTCTGGTATTCTGTACATTACAGCCTTCAAGCTGCTGCTCCTGAGAATCCTGCCTATTGCCCATCTGAGTTGTGGTCTTAGCATTAGCCATAATGCTGCTTTGCTGCTTTGCTGCTTTCTGCTTGTGTTACTTATGGCCTGCAGAAGAAAGTTATGGCTTCTGGGCATCTCCTAAGGGAATCTGTTATGATATCTATCTCTGAACCACAGCAAAATAAAAGTATTCTTTTAATATTAAAAACTAGTGCTAATGGCTAGTGCTAATAAAATAAGAACTAGTGCTCTCTGCTAACATATGCATGTATTATTCTTTACATACCTGTCTCTCTTATAATCAAAAGAAATGACAAAAGGGTGTGTGTATGTGTGTTTGGAATTGTCTAATTGATTTAATAATTCACTTTGCTGAAAGCACTACATCAGCTTTGTTATATAACCTCAAGTTTTCAGGAACTATGTGGCACCTTACTTAAGACCAGGAGCAAGAAGTTGTTACATATAAGTAGATGGCCCAGGAAATCTGACTAAAATCACTGCTACTCTCAAAAAGAAATTTATTTTACAACTTCTCACTATTTGATTCCTCTGCTCCTTTCAGGGATAAAACCGCCTCAGAAAAATCACCATTCTTCAAATATTCATTATCCACAGGCCTCTGAGTCATTTTATGTGTTTTCCCCTTTCTTTATTAGTGCCCCTCTTTAACGTTTCAAACTCCTCCTCATCCCATTGTGAAGGTTCTTCATGAAGCCTTCTCTGATCCCCACTGCAAAGAGTGGAGTTGCTCTAACTCCAACCCATCACGTGTCTGACTTTTCCTAAATGTTCTCTTTTCTTTATAATCCTGTATCCCTGCTTTTCTCAGTATAGGATGATTTTATGTCTGCCTTTCATCTCCACCTGTTTATATCTTAGAATCTGAGAACATCAAATCTGAAAGACCTCTTAGAGATCATAATTTTGCAAATGGGAAAAATGAGTTCCAAAAAGAAAGTAACAGTAGCTAGCAGCAAAGCTATGAGTAGATTGAGCACCTTTGAAGGTGGTGTGAGATGGTGGAAAGGCAACAACTTTTGAGTTAACAACTGGCAACATCCCAGGCTCAAATCCTGGCTTTACCATTAACAAGACGGCCTTTTTTTCATCCTCTTTGAGCATTAATTGTTTTTATCATTTAATTGTTTTAAAGAAAGAGCTCTTTTAAAAATAGATAACTTGCTTTCAAAATGCCTACTTTGGTGCCTGGAAAATAGCAGATGTTCCATTTATAATTTTATGTATGTGGTTTTTTTTTTTCACTTTCTAGAGCCATGTGATATAGAGGAAAGAGATATATAATAACAAAAAAAGGGCTTTTTCAGTAGACAAACTTTGCTGCTTTCTGCTTATAAGACCATAGACAAGTCACTGAACTGTAAAATAGAGGACTTCATTTATTTGCAGATAAATGTCTGAATATGAGCAAAAAATTGCATAAAATACCTGGTGTCTGACACATATTAAGAATTCAGTAAAAGACCCTTTATATTGTTGGTGTTATTTCTACATCCATGATCTCATTTAATATTCTCATCGAATGAGTCTCTCATTTAATTTTCTACTCTTTGTGGAATTAAAAGAATAGAAAATATTATATCTACTTGTCAAAAGGAGTGACTAAGATTGTGAGCTGGAAGCTACATTTTTGAAAATTAAATCAAAAAGTGGACATTTCTCAGAGATCAGGCACATGGGTGACCCTCCGCCATCCAAGAGAACCAGGTGGCAGGACTGACTCAGTTACGGAAGGAAGATCGGTTGGAATTTAAGAGTTGGCCCTAAGACAGAGGTCCCAGGTATGAAATCTTTCTTATCCAACCCCTCCCAGATAGAACTGTCACTCTGTTTTGTACCTTGCCCTTTACATTCCCTAGTTTCATCACAGGACCTGTGCCTTGCCTATTATGTGATCCAACTCTCTCAAATTTGATGTGAACTGATAGACCCTTTTGTGATTCACATTTGGAGTCTTTACTACAATACACCCTATATTTACGTATTTTTGTTGACTGATGTTACATTACACTGAGCCTGCAAATATTTAATAAGTAGTTAGTAAATGAATGAATGAATAAATGAATCCAATCAAGTGATATATATGAAAGGATTTTATAAACTGTAAAATGGTACTTGTATATAGGTAAGAGTGTAGCTATCAGTGATCATGGTAAGTGAGCCAGTAAGCTCCTTTGGACTTTAATCTGTTGTTCACACCTTAATAGTTAGGCATGCAGGACACAAAATGGCCACATGGTGAGCACAGGCCAAGTTAGAGGGAAGCTATCAGGTTATTTATTTCCCCTTCTCTGAACAGCTTTGGATACGCCATCTTTCATGCCACCTGAAACCCCTGTGGGATTCCTCCAGGAAGATAATTCAGAACACTGGGCCTGCCTGGGAACCATTATCCTGTGTGAGATGACAGGTCTGAGAAAAAATGACATGATTTGTACACACTTCCCAGCTGTCATCGAAGCTGCTGCCTTAATGGATTAATTAGCTTTCTGTGCTTTGCTGTTTGTATTGGTGGCTGGGTTGCTCAGCTGCTTATAGGCTTTCATTGGCATTCAAGTGCTATAGTTTGAATTTCCCCTCCAAAACTTGGGTTGAAATTTAATTGCCATCATAATAGTATTAAGAGGTGGGACCTTTAAGAGATGATTAGGTCACCAGTGAAAATTAGTGCCATTATTCCATAAATATAAGTTACTGTAGGAGTTTGGCTCCCTTTTTTCTCTCTGTCTCACTCTGCCTTCCACCATAGTATGGCAGTACCATGTTCTTGGACTCCTCAGCCTTCAGAAACGTGGGCTAAATACATTTCTGTTCTTTATAAATTACCCAGTCTATGGACTAGGCACATTGGATCACACCTGTAATCCTAGAACTTTGGGAGGCTGAGGTGGGAGGATTGCTTGAGCCCAGGAATTTTACACCAGTCTGAGCAAGAGCAAGACTCTGTCACTACTGAAAACAGAAAAATTGGCCAGGCAGTGTGGTGGGCACCTATAATTCCAGATACTGGGGAGGCTGAGGCAGGATGAATACTTGAGCCCGGGAGTCTGAGGTTGCTGTGAGCCAGGCTGATGTCAGGCAACTTTAGCCTGGGCACAGAGTGACTTTGTCTTAAATAAATATATAAATAGCCCAGTCTGTGGTATTCTGTTACAGCAGCAGGACTAAGACAAAGAGGTAGACAGTAATGATAACAATAGTAAAAATAATAATAGGTACTATTAATTGGTAACCTACTATGTGCCAAGCAGTGTTTTAAGCATCTCATGTGGATTATTTTATCCTCAACCTCACAGCCTCATAAAGTGTGTGCTATTATTATCTCCACATTACAACAGGAAATAGTGACAAAATCAAGACTCAAACTCAAAATATTTAACTTCGGAGTCTGAGAGCTGAATCAATAATCATATCCTCCATATGGAAATTAATAAATGGAGGTCCAGATGTTAAATGGTTTTCTCGTAAGGTACTAAACTAGCTTGAGTATCAGTCAGCCCCACTCCAGTCTGTGCCCCTCCAACCAGGGGAGGGGCAAGTTTTATGTACACAGTTAAGTAGGTCTGTGCACAGGTTGGTAACAGTGCCTGAGCAATCCAGATCTTACACAACTTCTGGGAGCAGGCAAAGATTCCAGCTCCACAAGGATTGGGTGCTGGGTGAGGTCTTAGCCACAATAACAAAGCATTGCTCTGGGTATATCAGCGGTTCTCAATCTGTGGATCACAACCACAGGAACTGTATTAAAGGGCCATAGCATTAGGAAGGTTGAGAACCACTGGAATATATGAACAGAAACATGATGCCTACCAATAGGCTGACTTGGTATTGATTCCTGAGTCCCTGTGAATCACTGAAACGGTACTCTTTACATTCTGCTTCCTCTCTCCACCCCCAGCCCTTCCCTTTTCCAATTCATTGAGAAAAGGTAGTGAAGTATACAATTATTGAGTGCTTATTATTTGAAAGCATTTATAGCATATAATTTCTTGTAATCCTCTAAACAACCCTGTGAAATAGGCAGTGTTATTACTTTCATTTTAAAGAAATTTAAGAAAAGTAAAGTGCCTAAAATCACACAGCTGGTAAGTATAATGATTGTGATTTCAGCCCAGGTCTGTTGTAATTAGTAACACTCAATACTTGTTGATGAATGAATGAATGAATGATACAACAATCTCAGTGATATTTCAAGTGCAGTGCACGAGGCTGCTTTTTAAGATGGTCTAAGGCTGTGGTTCTTGACACAGCTGCACTCTGGAATACCAACAGAGCCTCTAAAAATACCAATTGCCTCCTTTCTCCTCCATGGAATCAGAATCTCTGCCAAGGCATTTGTACTTAAAGCCAGGGTTGAGGATAACTGGTCTTTGAAGGCCTGGCATTTCCCCCTATCGACCTGGAGGTGCACAACTTGTAAGTGGCTATCAAGTGGCTCCTGATCTTAGGTGAAGTGGGCTGTGGGAGAGGGACCCAAGCACACTTAGCCTCTAATAAGGTTTGTACCGTTCTGACTCCTCTAACTCTGGCGTCTCTTGTCTCCCTGGTGAAATTGTCGCTTATTTGCTTGCCTTGCCCTCTGACTCTTGCTGACGCCAAGTCCGGGACTTTCCAGTGTGAATTCCTTTCCTCTTGCTGATGGCAGCACCATGCAGTGATGCTGGGATCCCATTGGGATGGCTGCCTTAGTTTCGCTTTCCTCAACTCTCCCCCTTCCTAGACTGCCTAGCCCTGAGCTCACTGTAATCCTATAGTCCACTTCATCCAATAAATGCCTCTTGTGTGCGCTCCTTCGCTTCTCTCAGAGGGTGTAATAATCTTTCTGCATTTATTTTTTTTCTTTTTTTATCCTAAAAGGCTTATTTTTACTATTCATATTTTTTATTTCAAATTAATATTAGGGTACAGATTTTTAGGTTATGTTCAAGTTGTAAAGCTCAAGTTGTAGTTGAGCCTCACCCAGGCTGCTGAACACCCTTACTTTGTGCACATTAGGTGAGATTTCCCCCAATTGACCTCCCTCCTCCCACCAATTGCCCTCCCCCACATATCCCGTTCTTCTCCCATCCCCCTTGTTTATCATTCATGTGGGTGTGTTAATTGTTTATATATTGGTTTCATATTAGTAATGAGTACTTTTGTTTTTTTTACATTCTTGAGATACTTTACTAAGAAGCATGTGTTTCAGCTCCATCCAGGTAAACATAAAAGATATAAAGTCTCCATCTTTTCTTTTTTCTGCATTTCTACCTCTTGGTGTTCTGTCCGTGATGAAGAAGGATATTGTGAAAGTCAATTGCTTGGATCAAGGAGAAAGTATTGATTCAGCTAACAATGCCGATGTTCCCAGTGAGTCAGAAGGCAAAAGAGACAAAAATGACCAGCATTTCAGGAGGCGTCTGCCACTTCCATGATTTATGTCCAAGAAATGAGCTCCCCAAAATCTCATCTCCTATCCAGTTTTTGTGGTCTCTTGGACTATTTACTATCAATGCTCCTTTCTGTGTCCCTCCTCTGTGGTACCACAGTGCTCTAGGCATCCTTCCAGAACTGTGCACACCATACTACTGGCACAAAATATGTGCACATATACCCACTTGCACACTCCTACCCACCCCCAAACTGGAAATTGCCCCAGGCAAGAGAATGGGAGTATATTGTTCTGTTTCTGTCCCCATTTCTCAGATCAGGTCCTGGCATAGAGCCATTATCAGTGAATATAGATTGTATAGTTGAACAGTAAAGCCATTTTGCCAAATGTTTTGACAGCTATTATTTTATATATGATCCATGGCAACTTTATAAAAGAGTTCAGGAATTTATATTCACATTTGACAGAGGAAGCGGCTTATGTGAGCCCCACATCTACTGAGTCTATAGCAGAATATATTTGCTACAATAGTATTCTTTCCATAATGAAGCAAGAAATGCTTTCCATAATGAAGCAAGAAAACCAGCCACTTTGACACAATTGACCATTTATACCTTCTCAGATTGCATTCTTCCTTTGGCTTTAGGAAACTACATTCTTTTAGTTCTGTTTTCTTGTCCCTTTTTTCTGATCTCCAGACATCGAAGTTCCCAGAGCTTGTTCTTTGGTCTCTTCTCAGTCGGTGTTACATCCTTGATGATTTCATCTACTCTCATGACTTTACATTCCATATATCAGCTGGTGACTCCTAAATTTATTGTCTCTACTTAGACCTCTTTCCTGAACTCCAGAATCACACATCCAGTTACTTACTCAACAGCTTGGCTTGGCATATGAAGTACACCTTGTCCAAAACCAAACTTATCATTCTCAATCCCCAAAACTATTCCTCCCACAATCTTCTTCATTTCTATGAACGCCCATACACAGTCACTATAATTCATTCTGTGCCTGGAAGCCAGAGTGACCCTTCTGTAATTAATGTTGTGATGGTTCTCTACTCATGTTCATACTCTTCAGTGGCTCCTCATCTTACTCAGACAAAAAAAATGTCTTTTTACAATGGCCTACAAGCCTCTATAAGATCTGTCCCTTATTTCCCACCTGTTCTTCATCCCCTCTCCCTTGATCACTCACTGTAGCCATGCTGGCCTCTTGCTGTTCCATGTACTTACCAAGCACATTCTTCCTTCAAGATGCTCACAATTGCTTGTGTCTACTGGGATACTCTTCCCTGGCATTCCCATGGCTCATTCCTTCTATTCCTTTATGGCTCTACTCAAAGGTTACCTTATCAGTACTTTCCTTGATTATGCTATAGAAGATCCTGTAAGAGCTTGCCCACCTCCGCATCTTATGTTCTCCTTACTATGCTTTATGTTTCTCCATCTGACATCTGGAAAGGTTAAGATTTCAATAATTTTTTCATTGACTGTCTTCTATTAAATAAAGCATAAGTTCCTAGAGAGCTAAAAAATTATCACTGTTTTCTTCATTGCTATATTGCTAGTAGCTAAAATAACACCTGGCACCTGGCACATAGTAGGCTTTCAAATAATTGCTGAAATTATTAATCCAGCAAAGACTTATTGAGTTTCTATCAGTATAATAACAGTTAACATCTTCCAAAGGTCACCCTGTGGGTACTCAGGAAGTTTATGAAATACTCCTCGTGTTTTATCATATTTATTTGTAAGAAAAGCCATGAGAATGCATATCTTCTCGTGCCTGTGTTCTTCATTCTCTATCCAAATGCCTCTCTCACAAAATGGTATTGATTTTAAAATGATTTTTTGGCTTGGCGCCCGTAGCACAGTGGTTTCACCGCTGGCCACATACACTGGGGCTGGCGGGTTTGAACACAGCCTACCTCAGCTAAACTACAATGACAACAGCAACAACAACAACAAAAATAGTAGCTGGGCATTGTGGCAGGCACCTGTAGTCCAAGCTACTTGGGAGGCTGAAGAAAGAGAATAGCTTAAGCACAAGAGTCTGAGGTTACTGTGAGCTGTGACGCCATGTACTCTACAGAGAGTGACATGATGGGACTCTGTCTCAAAAAAAAAAAAAAAAAGATTTCTTGAGGATTTCTATTCTCTAGGGCCTCAGTGTGATGCTATTGGCTAAGATTCCTGGGAAGAAATACCTGCTGTAAAGGAGTCCATAGTCTAATAGGACAGGTAAACACACAAACAGATGAGTAAAATACATATGATTTGCCAAGGATAGAGAATGGCATGTGAGATCATGGGAGCCCAAATAAGGGTGACCTAACCTAGACCTGGGGAAAGAGGGAGAGGGGCATAGCAGAGAGACAGAAAAGGAAAGGAAAGAAAAGCTTGATGGAGCTGGGAGGGTCAAGTATTTAAGGATGAACAGGAGTGATGCAAAACGGGAAAAAAACAAAGTAATGCTAGTCTCTTGGTAAACTATAAAATATCAGTAGCTTACCACAATAAAAGTTTCTTTTTCATTTACATAACCATCCAATGTGGATACTCCCATCAGTGAGAAGCTGTCCTGTATTTATTAATCTGGGTGGCACCTGGAGATGCTGGGCTTCTTTATATATAAACAGATTGACCTTCCAAAAAACTCACAAAGCTCATGGACATTGAGGTAGAGTTATTTATCAAAGAGGGTTTACAGCATAGTTTAGAGATGAGTAGTTGTATATTTTCATTTGTAATCAGTGCATGTGAAGATCCTTCATCAGGTCCAGGTACCATCTCTCACATGCAGATCCAAGAACTAACTCTTGTGTCACATATGTGGACGTGGTTCCTGCCTAATTTTGTATCTACCACCTCAAGACAGAACTGGTATTAGTCACAGTGCCATTACTTTCAGCAGCTTTGTTATATTTTTAAAAAATACAAATCTTTTTGCCTTTTCAGTTCCATGGTACTATTTACTCAATATTAGTTACATCTGAATTGTCCATTGTGAATGATAGCTCTCAGGGACTCTCTCAAAATTTGCTATTATACTTTGTTAATATGACCACAGTTGCATGTATTCCTCACATATCCAGGAAAATATGACGAATAATTCGCTTTTTAGTTATGTGAAATGTACTCTGAATTTTTATAGTGTAAACGTAGAACATCATTCAGTCATGTCTTCTTTTGAACTCTAGGTTATAATCATTGGAAAATGAATTCTTTCAATGTTGACTGCACTCCTAACTGTTTCTAAGCAGAGCAAATAGGCTAGAGGCTCTGGGTAGAATAACAAAAGGAACGTCATCTAATTAGTAGAAAGAATGTTCAGACCTCAACCAATACAAATTAAAAACAACCTGAAGATAAACATAGACAGGGAAAGCCCAAAGCCCTCAGACAAGATGAGCGTGGTCACCCTTATAAGACTGCCATGCAGACACTGTTTTGGAGCCTATAAGAAATTAATGACTTCCTTGGGTCTACGGCAGAGAGTGCATAAGATAAAGGGTAAGAACTGACACAAGAATCTCTATATCACCCTGAGCATCCCTATGTCTGACATATCCAATATCAGCTCCATGCAGGCAGTGCAACAGTACGTGATCGCCTAAACTAAATATCACGCCAGCTGATGGAAATCCTCCCCTTATGAGATTGTCTTTCTGTGGCCAGGATACTGCCCAGGACTTCAGGCATGAGTTCTAGAACTCCTCTGGGCATCCGGTCTGTCCTACATGTGGGTTAGAGGCAAGACCAAACTCCATAATCTGTGGGACCCATTAAAAAACGAAAATGTGGATCCCTTATTAAAAACAATTATTAAGAGCTCCAAGACAGTAAGAGAGGAGCATTAAGCCAAGCATACACAGGGCACAGGACCCAATTTTCATGAAGCCATCCCTAGGTAAATGGTCAGAGAACACTCCCACAGGGGAAACCTGGGACTGGTCTAAGCTCAGGGAAGCCTGCTCAGATAACACTGCCAGGCCTGGCCATTCCTGGGTACTAAAAGATTCTATAAAATTTTAAGAAAGGTATCTCAAAGCTCAGACGTGGCTTCCTCCTATGGAAGGTCCAGACTAGGACTGCCTTTGCCAGTTCTAAAGACTGTAATGCTGGTAATTTAGGGGGCCATGCTCCTTCTACACTGTGTTTCTGCCATCTTTTAGGGTCTGGATTCTTCTGCATCTAGCTCACATGTGGGGTAAAACAGGGTGGCCCTAATATGTGCTAGTTTTTACAGGGCAACTCTAATAGTAATGTGTAGACGTCTACTCATATTCCATTGGCTATTACTCATTCAGATGATCACATCTAACTGTCATAGGCACTGAGAATGCAGTTTCCACTTAAGCGTATACTCCACAATGACAGCTCTATACTGTACTGGCAGAAGATAAAATAGGAATACTTTGGGGGAAGTTAGCCTCTGGGTAGCAGAAAGGCAGTCATAGGAAAAAGAGCAGCATGAGCAAAGACCCCAAGCTAGGAACACCATGGCATGTGCAAGGAAATAAGACAGGTGTTATTGGAGCACAAAGAATGAGAAAGACAGTGGCAAAAAAAGCAAGGCTGCAGAGTTCACCGAAGGTCAGATCATGGAGATTGACTGTCATGCCAAGGAACCTGAAATTTATGGAGTTTTGAGCAGGAGAGAATGATTTGGTCAGAGTTGTGTTTTGAAAGATCTCTGACTGTGACGAATTGAGGGCAGTGGTTGGAGTCAGGGAACCCTTTAGTTAGAAAGCCCCCTGTGGTATGGTGTGTCAGCCAGGGCTGATTCAGAGCACAGGAAGTACTCCTGTTATTTTAACTATAATGTTTTGGTGGGCTGGGGAGTGAAAGGGATTGTGTTGTGGGACAGCCTTGTGGATATGCACAGAAACTAAGTTTAGGGAAGACACTTGCAGAGCAATGTGAAATTACCTGCTGTTAGTGAGACAAGTATAAACTGGCACAACCACTTTGTCAAGTAATGCAACATTATCCATAAAGCTAAAGATGCTTAAACCCTGCTGGCCACCCACTCCATTTCTAGAGAATTTCACACGTATGTACAATAAACAGTATTATTTGAAATAGCAAAAAAATTGAAAACTTTGAGAGTGTAGATACATCTGGTCAGGTCATACCCATGGCATCCTACACAGAAGTTCAATACATGAACTCGAGCTACAGCTATCAACATGACTAAGTTCTAAAAGCATACCATAAGCGGGAAAAAGTATGCATTAGGGTGACAAGTATAATATGCTGTCATTTTTATATAATTTCAAAGCATGAATGTTAAATTTTTCTTATAGGTACACACACATATAATTACAGCAAAAAAAAAAAAAAGAAAGCAAGAGAATGATAATGAACACAGATTTTCAGGGCAATGTTTATCTCTGTTATGGAAAGTGCTATGAGGTCAAAACATGGAAGTTTTAACCCATATTTCAGTGTTTTATTTCGTTAAAAAATAGGAAGCATATGGAAAAATGTTAGAAATTGATAGAATAGTGTGTCATTCATTATGTTAGTTTCTGTACTTTTGAATATATTTGCAATATTTAAAAATTAAATATTTGTAAATTTTGGCAGGGTTCAGTGGCTCGTGCTTATAATTCTAATACCTTGAGAGGCCAAGGCTGGAGGATTGGTTGAAGTCAGGAGTTTGAGACCAGCCTGAGTAACATAGCAAGACCCCATCTTTATAAAAAAAAATTAAAAATTAGCTGGGCATGGTAGCACATACCTATAGTTCTAGATACTCAGGAATATAAGCCAGAAGGACTGCTTGAGCCCAGTAGTCTGTGGTTGCAGTGAACTATGATTGCAGTATTAAACTCTTAAAAAAAAAAAAAGAAAGAAAGAAAATTACAAATTTAAGTAAGTAAATTCACCTCTTCTATAAAGCATCAGAAAGCATTTGCTTTGTCTACAAAGCAAAACATGATATGCATCCTCCCATGGGCTCTTTGGGAATATTATTATTATATCACTGTATCACACTGTAGATCTTACCACACTGATCTTTATTGTTTGTTTGCCCTTCTACCTGCTACCCTAGTCCAGAGAATTCTTTAAAGTTCAGGCTTGGTGCTCATAGCTCAGTGGTTAGGGCGCTGGTCACATGCACCAGGGCTGGTGGGTTCAAACCCAGCCAGGGCCTGCTAGAACAACAGTGACAACAATAACAACAACAATAAAAAAATAGCTGGGCATTATGGTAGGCACCTGTAGTCCTAGCTATTGGGAGGCTGAGGCAAGAGAATCACTTAAGCCCAAGAGTTTGAGGTTGCTGTGAGCTGTGGCACTCTACGGAGGGTGACATAGTGAGACTCCATCTAAAAATAAATAAATAAATAAAATTAAAGTTCATATCTTCATTTCCATGTCTGTAGCCCCTAATCAGAACCTAATCCAGAGTTAGATAAGTATTAATAAATGTTCGTTGAATGATTGAAGGAATCTATCAATCTAAATTTCCTAGGAGTGTTTGCAAATATCTTTCCTCCCTTTCCCTGACTTCTTGTATCCTGTGAGTCTCCTCTCCCAGTCCCTCTTCCACTTCTCTGTAAGCAAAAAAAGTGCAGTTATTTTTTAATTGAGAAAATCTTAAAGAAAGGTATAAGGTGGCTTTAAATATTCCTATAAAGAAATGGCTCTTGTGATTGAAAGCCATTAACTGGTTATAATGTAACTTTTAAAATATAGTGATTATCTGAAGCAAAGCAATTTTGTCTGTTGCTATTAGCACTGGAGTTTTGAATATATTAGGATTTATGGCTTCTGTCTTTTCAAGAAAAGGAGTTGGAATACCTTGAAATCTGAGTAAGCAGTTGGCATAGCTGTGTACTGGACAGGTGTCACCTATGGCCAAGAAGTTTAATGTGTAGGGTGATCCCACCCTAAATCCAAAGGGCAGTTCTGTGTTGGCCTCATGGTGGGATTGTTTTTTAAGTGATTCCAGGCAGCTTATTCTCAGCAGAAAGACAAGAGTGGCATCAGCCTATGAAAAAAAAGGAAATCTAGGCAAATGTAAGACCTAATGCAGAGCAAATCTCTTTTGCTTCCTATTGCAGGAAAGGAGGTAAGGTCAGCTCCAATTAAAGAGCCAGGGTCAGGGCAGACATCCCCTGTGAGGTTTCCATCTGGCAAGGTAGCAATAATATAGTTAATGATTAATGACTCACAGGTAGTGTTCACTGAGTATTCGGTGTTTGCTGCATGGTTTGCTGGGTGATTTACACCTGTTACCCCATATTCCTCACAGTATTCTCTTTCCATTTCACTGATGGAGAATCAAACTTAGCAGGTTAAAACTTTTTGTGGGGGTCACCCAAACAGGGGCAAATCCAAAATTTAAATCTGGATGGAATAGCTCTCTGTTTTTTCAATTATACCAAGTTAAACAAACTGGCATACAAAGCTGTCAAATAAGAGATAGCTTGTGATAAAGAACTAACACAAGGAGGGGAGCTGGGAGGGGAAATCCTTCACTGGGTGCCAGGCCCCAGCCTTCACTTTCATCAGCCCATCTGTCTCTCTGCTACTTTGGGAATGTAGTCAACAGAAGTATAAAGGAAGGATTTGGGTCCAAAGCTCAACTGCAGTGTTACCCACACAGGATGACCACTTAGCAAAAATATTATAACTGTGGTTTAAAAAGTCTATGTGGCCTTGATATTCCTCCTAACTGATAATTTCTTCCATCTCGGACCAGGGCAAGGGAAAATCATGTAGGAAGATATTTACTCTTCTCAAGGAGCTCTGGGATACTTGGAAGTAAAGGATGTCCTCTAAGCTTGCAGTCTGCATGGATCTGCAGACAGACAGTGCAGCACAGGGAAACAGGCCTGATTCTGAGTCCTTTCTTCCCTCCTTAATAGCCCTTAACCACACTGAGCTCTATCTTTATTACATTTAAAATTAAGGTAATAGTAGTAAATATCACTTAGTGAGTGCTACCTTATCGGATGTAATCTCACTGATCTCTTGACATCAGTGCTATCTTTAGCCTCTAAAATTCCTTTACCTTCTATGTCTTTGGTGTAATATGCAGGAAAACAGTGGTTCACTCCTCTCTGGGAGTAATTTGATTGGGGAAGGGGAGGGAAGGAGCAGAATGGGAACAAGGATACGTGGTCAGATAGCCACAAAGCTGTGAGACCAGAGAGACACTTTAATTCAGCACAGCTAAATTTATAATTCCCCTCTGGGAGTACATGGTGCCCTTTTCATGGTGGCCATGGTGGCCTCCACAAGCTCATATCATGCTCACAAAAATCCATGCTTATTATGTTGCCCAGATTTTCAGAGCAGGGGCTTAGGAACAAGAAACATATGTTAGAGCCACAGTACTAATAACAACCTCATGCTTCTGTGTAGCACTTTCCTATATGATATCTCATTTAATCTTGACACCCTTTAAGGCAAGAGGGAAGAATACAAAATGTGACTGTGTGTTCTTGGGCAGGTCTCTTCCACCTCCCTGACCCTCTGCTCATTACCGGACACAATAAAGAGTCAACAGCATTCAATAAATGTATTAACATAAAATTCACAGGGGTGGTATTAGAATCAGATCTGATAATGTTCAAGAAAGTACCTTGTAAATTTTACCCATAAATTGTACTGTCAAATTGGCTTCCATCTAGGATGGAGTTTATTTCTGGAATGATTTTATTTGGGATGAGGGAAATTGGCAGAGGGAGTAGTTTTGTAAGATCTTTACAGATTTTCAGATATTCTGGGGTCCAGGGCAGGCCTCTATGTCTTCGGTGTTCCAAAGGGCAAAGGAGCAGTGGCAGGGAGAGGGAATTAAAGAACTAACCAGGAAACTGAGGCATATCTCCAACTATAGGAAGAAATGCAGGTGGAGAAGGAAGAATGTGGCCTAGGGGGCATGACTGTGCCTAGAGCCCTCTAACGGCACAGGTTAGGGAGTGAGACCAGTTGTACCACCCATCATTCAACTAGTGAAGATCCTCGGTCTTTTTATGTTTCTGCCCCTGATCAAAAGCATTCGTGATATAGATCAGGAATTAATTTAAAGCCTTATTCTCAACTTACCTCATTTAATCAGGCTACTCTACCTCTAAGCTAGACTGGATTGAGGCAAATGCCAAGCACGTTGTTCCTTCTCTGAGCCAAGTCCCAGTTAGCAGCCCATCTCTTTGGAAGGTGTCTACAGCACAGGCTAAATTTACAATTCCTCTCTGGGAGTCTTAAATAGTACATGGTGGCCTTTTCATCTATCCGTACAGCATTATTAATACCTCCTCAGAGATAAGGATCATGGGATAAAAGTTTGTGCAACTGAAAGAAGAAAAGAAATTCATTTTTACTGAGCTTATGGTAGGCCCCAGGCACTGTGCTAGGTATCATCCTTCCTGGTGGCCATTTATCATAGTGTCTGGCTGCCCAATCACTTTTTTTTTTTTTTTTTTTTTTTTTTTTTATGGGTACAAAAAAAATTTGAAACCCGTTGTACAGTTTAAAATAAAAATAAAATTATATAAATACATAAAGTCAAGAACTAAAATGTCTATTGGCAAATCTAGAGACCCCTCTCAGTCAATCAGTTGGCCAATCAG
>CAUYRH010061119.1:0-18394 GCA_963574655.1 Perodicticus potto | reverse complement strand
TACAATCTGAAATATTTTCATTGACCTATTTAACATAGCCTTCATGGCCTTTTAATCACTATATGAAGACATTTATATTCTACATTTAGTAATTTTCACTTGTACCCTTGTAAGATGCACCGTAAGTGTGATCCCACCAATCACCCTCCTTCCACCCATCTTCTCCCCTCCCCGCCTTTTCCCCCCTCCCCAACATCCTTTCTATCACTAGGTGAGAGACATGAGCAGAACCTTATCTGAGAAGACAGACAAATGACTAACATACATATTTAAAAAATGCTTGTCCTCCCTAATCATCAGAAAAATACAAATAAAAACCATCAAAATCAATACCAATCTAACCACAGTAAGATTATCCCACATCACAAATTCCCAAAATTGCAGATGCTGACTTGGATGTGGAGATAGAGGATTACTTTTACACTGTTGTTGAGACTACAACCTCATATAGCCTCTTTGGAAAGAAGTATTCTCAAAGAACTCAAATTAGACCTCCTATTTGATCCCACAGTCCCATTACTAGGCATCTACCCATTAAAAAAATACTTTTATCATAAAGACATTTGTACTAGATTGTTAATTACCACTCAATTTATAATCGCCAAGATGTGGAAACAATCTAAATGCCTAACAACCTAGGAATGGATTAAAAAATTGTGATATATACACAGCTGTATAAGATATACATACACACATACACATACACATACACACAACATGGAATACTATTTTATAGGTGAATAGCATTCCATGTTGTCTCTCTCTGTGTGTGTGTATATATATATACACACACAAACACTTTACACCTTTTATATTAACCTGGATGGAGTTGAAGCACATTCTTCTTAGTAAAGTACCCTAAGAATGGAAAAGCAAATATCAAATGTACACAACACTAATATGAATCCAGTATATGATCTAATACACCCCCACATAGGAGTAAAACTTAATTCAATTCAAGTTGTAGTGATGGGAATAATAGAAGGGGAGAGGGGAAGAGAGGGGAGATTGACATGCTCCAACTTAAGGAGAGCAATGTAGAGTCATATAGCAGACCTTTTTGGGTGCAGGACACAACTGCAATATAGACTCCACATAACAAATTCAAATATTGGGACCTGGTTGTTTGTGACCTCAATTTAACTTGAAATAAATAAATAAATAAATAAGGCCTCTTGTAAACTCATGAGTTAAGAGCCATATTTCTGTTAGATAAGAGATAACAATCTTAGCACCTGCTGGATTTTATATAAATTATTAATTTATGTGTTTATAGCAAACACTAACTCTAAAGCAGGGCACCAGTCAAAAGTTTAAAAAAAAAAAAAAACTTAAGGTGAATTCTTGCTTCTCACCATGATAGAATAAGTGAAAATAAACTCGTTCTGCCTTTTAAAACTGAAAAACTGAATAAAATATATGGAATACAAGTTTTAAATATTAGACAAAAATACTGGACTTTGATTACTAAGAAAAGAGGAACAAAACAAGAATGTGCTGCAATTGCTTTGGATACCTTTGTCAAAGAGCTCTTGATTTTTTGGTGGAGTGGAGGGAAATTCTTTGATTTCAGGAAATAATTAGAGTTTAGAGAGAATGAGAAGGATAAAAATTGCGGAAAAGGGGTCTGGGGAAAAGTGAAATATTGCAATATGACAATTTTCTGAAATTTTTTTGCACACAATATGAATATATTTTACACTACTGAATTGTCCACCTCAAAATTGTTAACACAGTAAATTTTATACTATGTATATTTTAGTACAATTAAAAAAATAAATAGGACTAGAAGAAAGAAAGAAACAACAGATGGAACAGATTGAAAAATATTAGCAAGATGGCAGTTTTGAATCCCACCATATTGGTTATGTACATTGAATATAAATGGTTTAAATACTCTTATTCAAAGTCAAACATTGGAAGACTAAATAAAATACGATGGTAAGATCTAACCAATGCAGTTATTTGTAATGACAAATATAGGTTAAATTTTAAAAGGATAAAAAATTGAATGATTCATTAGTAATCATAGAATGGATGCTGAGAGTCCTCATGTATACTTGCTGATTTTTTGGCAGAATTTGGTTCCTTTTAGTTGTAGAATTGTCGTCTCAATCGTCATGCTGGCTTCTGGTCAGGAACTGCTCTTACGTCGAAGAGCCTTTCTGGGGTCGTTTCCACATGTCCTCTCCATATGCAAAACATTTGTAGCATGGCTGATAGCTCCTTCAAGGCTAGCGAAAGAAGCAATTAGAATCAGTCTCCCTCTGTCTCTCTCATCTTTCTCTTGTTTTCTTTCTTCATTTTAATCTTTCTGACTTCTGTATCTGATCTTTCAATCCTGTTTTGAAGTGCTCTTATCTGATTAAGACAGCCACATCCAGGAGAATCTGCTTTGATTGGCTTAAAGTGAATTGATTAGGGATCTGAAAATCCATTCATCTTTGCCATATAACATAACATAATCTTGGGAGTGATACTACATATGACATTGTAGTCACACTCCGCAGGAAAAGATTATATTGGGGGTGCATAGGAGTGGTCAAGAATCTTATGAGCCATCTTTGAGGTCTGATTACCACAATTCTTATGCTTACTTTCTGGTCCCGAATAGCTTTACCCCACCCCCCTATCTCCAGATATGTCTCCATTGTATTAACTAAATCTAAGCTTTCTTTGGGATAAAGATAGGGAATAAAATTGTCTTAGGGATGAACGGTAGACTAAGCACAAGAAAATACCTAATATTAGTAATTACATTAGGAACAATGGATGCAAAAATGGTAAATAAAACACCAAATTCTACTCAAAAGTTAAAATTCTCCTAAAATTTAAAATGATGCTTACTAGCATATGCTAGTTTGGTTTTACATGTTAATGTAGAATGGTGTCTGGATTAACAAATACAAATTTTTCAAAATTATTCATATACTGACAGATAAAAGAAAGAGAGAGAGAGAATTGAATCAATTCCTGAAAGGTTCTGGACCCAAAGATAAAAATCATTCCGAGGCACGAGATGAAAGGAAGGTGGAGATCCAATTTGCTCAATCAAAGTGGCATTTATTCCACCTGGGGTGCAAGCAGGGTGAGATTCCTGACTAGGGAGAAACCCACACATGGGCTATGGTGGGCTGGGAGTTAAAGGGGTAGGGCAGCCAAGATTGGTCTGTCCATAGCTTTACCTGGGCAAATAGGTGGGACAAGGTTAGGGAGGCCTGGATTGATGCCGTCACTATTTCCTAGGAGGGATATGCTTTCCAGGAAAGGGATTCTTCCTGGGTGGGTCAATAACCTGACTCCATCAATTCCGAACTTTCACATTCTCCTCCTTTCATTTCTATGGTAGCCCACTTCCATTTCTGAGTATTCACCTTTCAGGAATTCTGTTTCTTATGCCAAAGGTAAGGACAATGGCATTGTCTGTCAGGCCTCTGGGGTAGCCCAGTTCCTTTGTAAAGTGTTCATGGAGAACAGGAGAGGAAAGACTTAAAATGGAGTGCTCCAAATTGTTTGGGACTTCAGACTCCTCTGTACAGGGTGGATATAACTCTAACTGCAACTGTCAAAGAACTCCCCTGTGTTCCCAGTGTCACAGCAAGGCCTCTTTTTTATTGACCCACCTAAGCAAATGCTGTATCAATGTAGAATTATATATCCTTGAACTCAATAAAAGTTTCCAATTGAGATTGATTTTATTTTCTATTTATAATTTAGATCCTATTCAGACTGAAGAATCTGTGGGAGAATGCTTGCTATTTTTTAAGCCCTTCCTAATGAATTTAACCAACCCATGATTTTAAATACTAATCTTCTGTCTTCATCTGTATTATGGTCTCTTTTCTTTCTTATATATTGGTTTGTTCTTTATGACTTCAATAGTTCTTTTATGTTATTCTTATCCTATTCCTTCCCTTTTATGATTCATCTTTCTTATTATAGCTTTTTTAAAACTTACTGCCTTTTGTCACCAATATCCTGTGTAGTTGATAAAAACACCTTCTTTCCTCTAGACCTTTATTGGATAAATGTATGTATACCCTAGCTACTCTATCTCTTCTAAGGGCAAGAATATATTTTAAATGAGAAGGCACATCTCTTAACAGCTCTTTTATGAAAATGACCCACATTTCCAGCAACCCATATCAAAAATGGATCTCACATATATCAAATAATTTCATAAACCAAACCTTATAATTGAAATCAGTCATTACTTAGTGAATGTGTGCTTCATGCATAACACTGTGTTTTTAAGCTTGGAATACTTAAGGAGAAAAAAAGGAATAAGAAAGTTTGTCTCCTTTCAATAAATTTATTTTGTGTGAAAGACATGATGATACCTACTCATATTCAAAAACAATTTGGGACTAGTGTTAGTGTTTAACTAAGTGTTTATTGAGGGTCACAAAGGTGTTCATAGGGGATAAAATAACAACATGCCACAAAATGGAAAGAATTCAGCCAAACCAAGAAAAGAAACATTTCAATGCAACCAAAACAATGGGGAAAGAAAGTCTTTGTACAAAAAGTTTAGAAACATATTTTATGAGAATCATGAAAATAGACCAGAAATAAACTCAAGAATTTTTTGGGCCTTTGGTTTTAAAGGCTATTGGATTTACCCCAGTATCTCTACATCATTTCCTTTGATTCTATTTATTCTCAAAAAGAATCCAGATACTTAACAATAAAAAAGACAAAGAAATAAGATTTTTTTTCTCTGTGCAAAGAAAACAGGTAAACATTTTGTAAGTTTCTAGAGAAGTTATTAATATCAAAAGGACGGTAACCTGATGTAGCATGTTATTCCTCCTGTGAGTGTTGCAAGTAAAGACTGTTCAAAATCTTCAATAAAAACAAGAAGATAAGACACACAAACACACATCTACACATCACACACATCCTTATCTCTACATGCATATTCACACAGGCTCACATATACATAATCTCTGCACACCTAATACATCCGTGCATACTTTAAGTCATATTATATACACTCTACATACTCCTAAATCCCCAAGAGATCAATTCACTACATCCAGAATATGTATTTTCTCCCTCAATTATGGATGAAAATCCAGCAGTTTTAGAAAGGAAGGCAGATCACATCAACTAAAAGTACATTAATTGTTCATAGGAAAAGTATTTTATTTTATGTTATGTCTGCATTTGAAAGCAATCTAAATTGTTTTATTCTTGTAGTTTTGCGATTTTTTTTTAAATGCATCTGTGGCCTAAGTATCTGGATCAATAGAAAGAGGACAGTTTAAAATAAATGATATAGGCAGGTACTCAGTCAGAAAAAGAGAGCTTATTAAATAGATAAATATCATATACCGTCCTTTCATGGTTGGTGAATTTTGAAAGCTGTTAGTTCAGAGAGCATTTACAAGCTATATCCTGGATATCAAAAGTTATTTTTTTACTGTATCTTAAAGGCCAGGAAGCTAGCTAATGGAAATCCTAGAGAGTTGTTTCAGAGCTAAAATAAGTTTTCCAGGCCAAGAATTCCTAGGTGCCAGCTGAGAGGGCAACTCTTGGTTTCTAGTTTCCTAAATTGCCACAGTCCTATCATGCAACTTAATTCTGACCCAGGCCACTTAGATTAACTGACTATAATCTAGGAAAAAATGTCAAAATCTGTGATATAAGGTCCTGCTATTTCCCAGCCTAATCTGACACAAGGATCATCCTGAACACATGGATGGAAATAAACATGTCAGGCTTTAAAGGCTCTGATTTGTTTGTTCTGCATTATACCCCAAATCTTTATTTATAAGGTAATCCTTAAGACCAGGTAAGTCTGATCATACGTGCAATAGCTATTACCAGATGCTTAGCAATAGAATCATGCTATTAGTATCTTTCTCTAAAATTCCATCCCTGGTTATGCCGGTTTTTTTCTCATTCCTTCCCTGACTCACTCATTTTTATTTTTTAATTTTTTTCTTTATGTTTTTATTGTGTATATTTAAGGAGTACAGATGTTTTGATACCCAGAGTAAAATGATTACAAGATAATTAATATATTCACTATTTCATATAGCTACCCTTTTTGTGGTAAGAGCACCTAAAACCTATCCTCTTAGAAAACGTGTAGTATGCAATGAAATACTGTTGACCATTGACCCACACTGTACATTAGGTGGCTAGACTTGTTCATCCTGCATAATCGCAACTTTACACTCTTTGATTTATATCCCACCATCCATCCTCCCCCCAGACCACCATCCACCTCATTCATTTTTTTTTTTTTTTAGACAGAGCCTCAAGCTGTCACCCTGGATAGAGTGCTGTGACATCACAGCTCACAGCAACCTCCAATTCCTGGGCTCAAGCGAGTCTCCTGCCTCCACCTCCCAAGTAGCTGGGAGTACAGGTGCCCGCCACAACACCCGGCTATTATTTGGTTGCAACCATCATTGTTGTTTGGTGGGCCTGGGCTGGATTCAAACCCGCCAGCTCAGGTGTATGTGGCTGGCGCCTTAGCCGCTTGAGCCACAGGCGCCAAGCCCACCTCACTCATTTTTATATCACAGTGTTCTATTTGGGTCTGACTGCTGACACAATTGCTATTATACTTAAACCTAAATTTGGGATTTAGACAAGTTGTATAATTTTTTTTTCTTTCATCCCAGTACTCCTGTACCATGGATCCTCCTGAACAGTCTCATCTTAATGGGCAGAGAGGACTTCTCGGGAATTTGCCATAAGAAAAGGATGTGTTCATTTGTGTTCGGTTTGTTAAACAACCATTAGGAGAGCATGATCCGTCAAATGTAAGACAATTTACATATCAAAAAAGTGAATTTAGACATAATACAATATTGTGTTTATGTAACTTGAACCTAAGAGAAATATGCATGCTTGTTGCTTTGTAATATAACTATTAAAGAATATAGAAATTTCTCAATTCCTAAAATGAGAAAGAAACCGTTATAATTGGCATTATAATTGGGAGTCACCAATGTTGAACGATCATGGGTACAGAATAGAGTCAAGATAAGAAGGTAATTATTTTTGTTACTTTTGAGCTCAAAAAGAACAGAAGTCCTTACTGGGACAAAGGGTAGAAAGTGTCTTACTAATACACGGTGGTGGCGGCCCTGGTGGCCTGGCCAGCTGAATGCATCTCCACCGCAGGCATGTTGATGCCATGGACAAGGGGACGCACAGCTGAAGAACCAAATGCGGCAGAGAGGGCCAGCGTGGCTGACACCAGAAAGTCCCTAGTCAGTTGAAGGAGACCACAGCACAACCTGTGCTGGTGCAGGTACTAAACCTAGAACTACTCTTGAATCTAGAAATCCCTTCTCTGGCTGCACTATTGCAGAATTAGCATTTCACAGGCCTAAGTGTGATACAGGGTTCCCCCATTCAGGGAGGAACAGGGACCACTCATTTCCTAGGCCTGGATGATTTCATGAATGTATTGTATCCATTCATTTATGTACTCATGCATCTTACCCCAGCAGAAGGGACTGTATCCATTCATTTGTTACCTAGTCCTGGCCAGATGTCACTACAAAGGACCCAAGCAACTATATATACCCATAGGAAAAGAACCCAGGCAGAGAGGCAATTTTCTTACTTAAGTCTTTCCCTCTGCCAGGAGCTCTGGTACTTCTTTCTGTATTCTTTTCTATAAAATAAATCCTGTCTTACCACGGATCTGTGGTCTTGTGGATTCATTCTTCGAATCCCCAAGACCAAGTATCTAGTGAAGAAGAAATTCCAGTAACATTACCATGTGCTTACACCTTCAAAGCCATTTAATCAGAGAAAGACCTGAACTGTTGCAAATTAATATTTGATTTTTATTTAATTAAACTTGAGAAAGAAAACAAAGAAATTTTACTGAAAATCCCTTCAGATTCATATCTAGCCTCTGGAGTACTAAAGCTCTCATATACTACTTTTGATTAAGTCAGGTCCTAGCAAGGAAAAAGTGATTTGTTTTGATCTTAGATAAAAAATATACCTAACTCTTCATTTATGAATATTTAGGATATTTTTTTAAGTAGGACATGTTAAAATAAGAGAAAATATTTTGATTTTTAATTTTCTTGGAGAAAAAAATGGTGGTGCTTGACCATGATACTTGCTCCCCATGACATCACTGTAGAAGTTTTCTTCACTGTGTTCTTTTTTTTTTTTAATCCCCTTCATCCTTTTATATTCCTTTTCTATTCTTTGTTGGATATGAATTTTTCATGCAGGCTGTAGCTGCATCAACTTCTGTGATGTAATGTATAGCTAGAAATTGTAATGTGCTCACAAAGCTCCTGCCGAATGGTGTGTATGTGTATCCTAATACATGCATTCTACCTATCTTTATGCTTCATTCTCTATGTGTGCCTCTGACCCTTTCTGTCTTTCAATCTCTCTCTCTCTCTTTCTCTGTCTCTCTTTCTCTCTCTCTCTTTCTCATGTGAAGGACAAATAAGTCTTTCACCCCCAATACAATTAAATAAATGATATCTACAATCAAAAGGTAAGCTAGAAGGGTAACATAAAACATATATCCTTAGAAATACATAAGGCAATCTTAAATAAGTAGAAACATTTTCAAATTTTCAGGCCAGACTATAACTTCATGACGTTTTTACAGGTGTATAAAAGGAATATGTCTTTTAAAAGAGACGTGATCAAGTAGGGAAATACTGAATATGTTCATCCATTCACTGTTCAAAAGAGTGCCCAAGACAGTGGATGCGAGAAATCTATCCCCTACACACTAATATAGAAAAGGATGCACACAGAAGTTTCACAATGAAACACTTGACTCATAAAAACTAACTTTTTTGCTAAAAAAAATTCTCTATGACTAAATAATTCCACCAAAAGTCAGTTGTATGTAGTAATCACTCTTCTGAATAGTTAGTTTTTTAAACCTGTAGCAGCTGAGGATCCTTCCGACTGAGGCTTCACAAGGATCACACACACTTGCAGGCAACCTGGGATAGCCAGGTGCCTGAGGGGAAAGCCTGGCATTTTGCAGAACTCATTTTATGCTCCTTAAACTAATTTCAGAGAATGCAGTCAGAATCCTTTGCTTTTACCATTTGTTCACTTCAACATTCAAAAAATATTTAGGGAGCAACTACTTCTGTGATGGATTTGGGAATATTTTATTTAAATAAAATATGGTCTATGGACATAGCACTTACAGTCTTTCCTTATCAATTTCTTTTTTGCCCCTATTTAAAAGAGAGAGAGAGAGAAAAGGTATGCTTATGTTTAAGTAGTCTGTCTTGAATATTTTTAATGTAAAGAGGGATAAAAAGAGAACCTATATCAATTGTATTTATACTGAGTAACGTCTAGCCAAATATGATTAGATTAAATGAATTAAAAATAATAGTTTTAAATATTAAATTTTCATGGGCTTTCCAAAATAAAGGAAACATTTTCTTCTGCTCAGAGTTAAGCAGTTGGCAAAGCATAAAGACCCTACAATATAACTTGTAAGTCATAAAATCCTTTATTCAAAAAAATAAAATAAAATAAAATCCATTAGTCATGCAAATTGCTTCCTAAACTACACTGGAGTGAGAAGTAAGAACACACGATCAATAACTGGTCCAAATATGTTCAGGGTAGTAACAAAAGAAATGTGATAATTATATATTTCAGGAGTTTGACACACCATAAGCACTCTTTAAGTAGACATAAACACTTTTTATGGTTATTGAATTATTTTTTATAATTTAATTTAGAAATTAAAGAGAAAGATAACTACTTAAATAATGAATAATAAAAATAATGCATTTTTCATTCTAGTTATTGGTTATTAAGATTATTATTTCATTATTAATGTAAATAAATTCTATAATTTACTCACTGATCTACTAAATGTAAAAAAAAGAACAAGCTAACAGGATTTTACATAGATCCCATTGAAAAATTATTCTGTTTATATAAATATTTATGGAAGCAATTTTTATTCACCTTCTTTGTATAATTTCATCCCCTTAACCAAGAATTGACATCATTACTTTATGTAAAATTCTATTCTATCCTTTGTGTTAGACTTTTTGAGAAAATATTTTAAAATGCATTTAGTCTTCAATAATATTAAAAATTCATTATATTTGACACTATCATTTTTTATTTAACCATGAATCAACACTACCTATGTGACCTGTTATTTCGGAAATACCATGGAGATACTCCCAAGCATTTCTACTGAGCTCAATTTGGGAAAATGTGTTTATATTGCTTCACACATATCAAGTTAGCTAAATTATCCAAGTCTTTAAAGGCACTACTTTGGGAATATAATTTTATGAGCTCTCTCTTCTCTTTTTGTTTTCTCCAAGCTCTTTTAAATTCTTTATTTCTTTCTAAAAGACAAAAAAGACCAAAAGAAATGATCTGGTGAGGGTTGTCTGTATTATGCATTGTTCTTTCTGTATAACTCCTTGATTACCAGATAAATATCCGTTCCTTTCTTCTTTGAGTACCTTTCATCCTCTGCAGTATAATTTTATGTTAAGGTTTAGAGACACCACAATTGAATTGCATAAATCTACTCATTATATCATTTAAGCTTTGACTTTCTATTGTAGCCCGTGGGAAAAAAGGCCTTTTTCTACTCTGTAGTCTAAATTTAAAATCTAGAAATATGACCAGCTGTTCTCATTAAGCATTAAATGAATACCATGCATGTATATCATTTCTTTCTTATACATAATTTGCCCTGCAATTTTGGCTTTAATTAAATATGGATTTTCTTTTCTACTTAGCTCATTCTCCAGATAGCTATATTACTGTAATAATATTCTTAGTATTCTCCAATGCCACTGAATTTTTATAGAGTCAATGTCTCACTGTGTTACCTCAGCTGGAAACGTATGACATTTATGATCTTTTCACACAAAGTAAGAGCTGCTAAAATACAACATTCCCTTCAAAATTGAGCACTTTACGTATTACTAGCATGGGGAAAACTCATAGGATTTATAAAACGTATATATTATGAGTCGTGCCACAAAAGAAAATTTGTCCATCTCCTCAGAGGTGGTCTTGAAACATGTTCTAGTGTGAATAGGATGACATGAAACTTGTTCAGGCTTCAGTGTCAGCTTTCAAAGTACAGAATGAAAGGAACAATTACTGAAACACATCCAGTCATTCATTTTTTACATAAAGTAATTATAGAACATCAGTCATGTGCCGGGTACTATGTCTGAATTGGGTTGTGAATATTAGAGGACGCAGTTACTGCCCTCTAGTGTGGCAACAGGCAAACATACGTGTATATAAGCAAAGAGTGCAGTCAGTGCTAAAGGAGATACAAATTCAAGGTGCTGAGGACTCTTACACTGAAGGTATTAACTGAGTTGGCATTGGCAAAATACGTTGACTTTTTCCACATGGATAAGGCCGATAGAGAGAAAAACATACGTATACCCAGAGGAAGACCCTATCTTGTGGTTAATGGTAATGATTACAAAAGGCAAGAATTTTGTGACCATATTTTTAAGGTTCAAATATAATTCTACAACTTACTAAGGGAAAACTTAGTAAAGTTATGAAAACTTTCTCTGCCTTAGTTTCTTTGTTTGTAAAATATTAACTATATCATAGGGTTACCATGAGGACAGCATGAGTCCATATATGTGATCAGCTTAGAATAGCACTGGCTTAAGTGTTTGGTAAATAAGAATAAATAAATAAAATTTGGAAATGTCAAGTTTTCTGAAATATAGAATTTAAGAGGGGAAATGATGAAAAAAAGTGGCCAGATCATAATCATTTTAAATTTCCTTAAAAAGACACATAGAGAAGTGATTGTAGAAGAGTGATGTCATATGTTAAAGACAGTTCAAATCCTTTGTCGATCTTCACATTTCAGAAATGAAGTACACTAATTACAATCCTTGCATATCAAAGCTGGTCTAGTGACAACTTTGATGAGAGAAATGTATTAAATTCTGGGTCCAGCCATCAACAGATTGTTAGCATTGGCTCAGTGCCTGTAGCTCAAGCAGCTAAGGCAACAGCCATATACACCGGAGCTGGAGGTTTCGATCCGGCCCAGCCCACCAAATAACAATGACAACTACAACTTAAAAATAGCTGGGCATTGTGGCACATGCCTGGAGTCCTAGCTACTTGGGAGGCTGAGGCAAGAGAATTGCTTAAGCCCAAGAGTTTGATGAGGTTGCTATGAACTGTGATGCTACAACACTCTACCCAGGGCGACAGCTTGAAACTTTGTCTCAAAAAAAAAAAAAAAGAAAGAAAGAAAAAGAAAAAAGATTGTTAGCATCTACCTCCAATCCCTTGTAACACTCCCTATGGAAGTCCTGAGCCTCTCTGAAAAAAGTGTTACTATGCAGAAAAGGCCACACATAGATGTTCTGGTTGATTATATCCCTAAGTCCATTCTTTCACTTTCTTCACTCAGGTACCAGGGATGTAACTAAAGATGGATCAGATTCTCTAGATTGGAAAATATGCCCCTGAGCAGGCCACGGGGAACTCCAGAAACATTAGATGAAAAAGAAAAATTATTTATCTATACTCTGCCTGAATTCTGGACCAGTAAAATCAGGAGACATTATAAAAATAGTTCCCGTTTTAACACTAAGTTTTTGGATAATTTGTTCTTCATCAATAAATAACCTAACTAGCACAAGTGGCAAGATCAGATTTTTATATTATACGAGGGTCACTACAAAATCTTTGAGACAGACTGTATTGTGATCCATCATTTCACTTCTAAGAAACACAGTCAATAGCAACAGTGTCCTTTCTGGTTCACCTTTTGCACTTTCAACTTGCTTCCCGGTGTTGCTGGGAGGACATCATTTGTTTCCATCCATGCAGAATTTACATTTCTTGATATTTATGTATCTCAAAACTTTTGGAATGACTCATGAATACTTCCCCTTGGCCTTTGTGACAGTGGAGAGAATGCAATTACTGCATCTGAGTTTTACAGTTGTAATGTGAACAAGAAGCTTCAGGAAAAGGCAATTGAGAGACTACCAGAATATGAACTAAGTAAGCATTAGTAGATAGGAAGAGGAAAAGACATTCAATGAAAAAATAAGCCTTTCTTTTCTACGTTTTTTCTTTCTGCCTCTAGGTTTCTTTTCTCGTTGCTTAGGTGTAGTTTTGGAAAAGTGAATGGAGTGGCTGAAATGAAATTCAAGACAGTAGGCTAGTAAGCCAAAGTCCAATTGTTGTGCTCTTAGAAGATTCTTGAAAATAACCGTCATTTTGGTATTTTTTGTTTGTTGAGGATATATATAATCCATCAAACATTTTGGCAGATTTACACTCTAATGTTTGCACCATAAACCATTGAGCCGGGAAAGATGCAAAATGATTTAAGACCTAGCAATGGTAATGATGCTGTAAGGGAGAGGAAAGAGAATAGGCAAAAGAGCATAATTTAGGGGACTAATGCTGCCTTTTGAGTATGGGTAGTCCCACTGAGTTCAGCAATAAGTCCATCATTACAGTTAAACTCTGAAATGGGAAGTGACCTATAAAGTTCATTTTGTTTTTTCTTTCAACTATCTTTGGCCAAGACCAAGAGTTAGACTTCACCTAACATTTCAACCTAATATAAAAAAACCCACAAACATCCAAAGTTAAAAAGGTCATTTCACAAAACATTCCCTTGGTCTAATGATGGACAATATAATGTTTCCTGAGCTATTTGCTAAATTTTGATTAAACTGTATGACCCAATGGGTTGACAACACCAGAAAAAAAAATCAACTTGTAATGTTTGCACTAATGTACATAATTATGATTTAATAAAAAAAAAATAAAAAGAAAGTAAGTGTAACATACATTAAGTAAAAGCAAAAGACAGACTGAAAAAAATACGTAAAAGATCTTTAAAGGATCTAAAAGAAACAGCATTTTCATGAATGCAGTCTAGGGAGACTGGAGGCCTCTTGAAAAATGTCTGCATATAGCATAAAGTTGGAACAACTGAACATTTGCTTCTGAATTATGTGCTAAGATGAACAAGATTCCATCCTGGACAGGCAGAAGCAGTCATAGGTTCCTATGGCCCCTTCTAAGTCGCAGGCCTATCACAGGGTCAAGAGATGTAATTGTTTAGGCTGTCGATGAGCGGCACATGGACTGCCTGTGGACAGTGTGACCTAACACTGTCAGCAAACAGTCACCTCTGTGGATGCTGGGAAACTAGGCACCAGGACCCAGAACAGCTGTATTTAAGCTGAGACCAGCAGAAGAGGGCAGACAAGGAGGACTAGTGAAGCATCTTTCCTCCATAATGCCAGGTTGATTTAAAAAAGAAAAAAAAAAAGTGCTTACTTCTTGCCCTAGAATTTTGTATTAGTTTAGAGATATATGCAATCTTATAGATAAAACCTGTCTTTTTTAGCCAGATTTGGAATTATATATATGACGAAAAAGTAGTCAGACTGCTAGAGATCAAAGTACTATTTTTTAAATGGGTAGAGTAGTAAGAAAATATAATTTTAGGTGTGTTGTATATATGTACTCCAGTTAGATTATTGATTCTAATCTAGTTGCAGGCAGTTTTGTAAAACCATATGCTGCCCAAGGGGCCTATGTGTGGGAGGAGAGAGTTTGTGCTTTCTGCAGGCAGGCTGTGTGTGCGAAGGAGAGAGGGAGAGAAGACAGACAGAAAGGAGAGGCAGAGAAGGAAAGGAAAGAGAATATGAGACAGAATAGTTAGTGCTTTTACAGAGCTCATCAAGTACCACAATTTTCCATGTATAATTAGCACAATTATAAGATTTTAAAGAGAAAAAATTTTAAAGAGAAAAATAAGAATGTACATTACACATGAGTAATATGGCTTGGGAGTGGTGGAGCCCAATGGACCTTCTGGGGCACATGGGCTTTGAGTTTAAGAGAATTGAGGATCTGATGGGAGTGAGGTGGAGCAGTCTCTGCTGATTGCCGTGATCAAAGGAGGGAGCAGTAGCGAGGCTTGCCAGGCAGGTACCCCAATGCCAGATGAGGGCAGAGGTTCAAGGTTTGAAGGTCAGTCACATAGAGGGGACCAAGAGTCATGCACAGACCCCATGGAACTGCCTAGCTGCCCACAGACTGAGCAGCCTCAATAGCTCCCACCTGGCTGTTCACCTGTGTGGCCATCTCATCTGTGCCCCTAGTGTGGCATGGAGAGAAGAGTTCCCAGGAGAGAAGGAAAGGGCAGCCTTTCCAAAGAGGGTAGCTGCAGGAGAGAGATACGATCTGCACATTTACCAGGGAAGCATTAGCTCTCGCCACATGTGTCACTCATGGCTGCAAGCCAGCCATTTTCATAGGGGGGTGTTGTTCTGAAGGTTTGGGAATAAAATGTGGGTGCACATTACACAAGGGAGTGCATTTTACATGGCAAAGTACAGTAAGTTGTTACTTCTGTGGTAAAGATGTCAAAAGAGGGCTAAGCTATTTTTCTCTATATATACATGACAGTGTCAGGAATCCAAGAATAGTTTCTCATCCTACAAAGAATCACACTTCATATGTATTGAGCCCTTACCTTAAGCTAACACTTTCCTGTAAAAGGAATCAAGCAACTTGTACTTTTAACTATCCTATTATGAATCTATATTCTGCTCTGCAATGCACTCAAAGGCAAAGGACTGCAAAGAATAAATAGTACCTTTCATCTATTTGTCGACATCAGGATCACCTGCCTCTGCAGTCTATATCCTGCCTACGCCACTAAATATGAATGAGTCTAAATGAGGTCATTAGTATATTACTCATTGACAAACACAGTGACTGCCTTTCATTTTTCAGTACTCTCTATATAGCACGCATAAATACCATTATTACTTCCTCTATTTGAAGATTTCCTATTTTGCTTTTCATAACACTAGCATTTTTGCCCCCTCCCACATACTGGCGTGCTATTGATCAATCTCCTTTATGGAATCCACTCTCTGTGCATTCTTCTAAAATATTGGAAGAACATTGTCATTCTTTGAGAAGCTTAATATAGGATCAATGATTACCTACATGTTGATGATGACTCTCAGGCACACATATCTAGGTTAGATCTTTTGTATGATTGTAAACCAATTCATATCACTGACTGGACTTCACCGAAGCATTTCAAATTAAAAAAAAGTCACAAAAACACATTGTTATTCTTAAAACTTGCTTGCCTGCTTCTAGTCTGCTTACCTGTCTCAGTGATTGAAAACATCACTCATGCATTTGCATGACTGAGATTTTTGGAAGATTTACTAATTTTCTCTTACCAAAAATAGACCCTGATTCTTGTTAATGGCTAGTCTCCCCAGTTTCACTGAGACACTGATCACACTTCCATTTTATTCCTAATGACATTCTGAAAATTCTTCTAAGAGAAGTAACAGTTATATTTTGGAACATGTGAGGAAACTTGCTGATCCTTTCCAATAACCACTACCTAGAAAATATCGTCTGGTGAAAGTAATTTTGAAAGAGAATTTATGTTAAACTAAATTTGAAATAGTCTACATTAGTATGTATCCATAAGAAATAAAAATTGTTACACTTTTTCGAGATAGAAAAGAATTCAAAATATTCCTGAGAATATTTAGGAATATTTAGAGAATTGCCAGAATATTGGTGTTGAATAATAACCTGGGTTTATAATAAATGATGTAAAAATCCAAACAAACAAACAAAATACTTTAAGAAAGGGAGAGAGACAGAGAGAGAGAGAGAGGAGGGAGGGAGGGAGGAAGAAAGGAAGGAATGAAGGAATGAAGAAAGAAAGAAAGAAAGAAAGAAAGAAAGAAAGAAAGAAAGAAAGAAAGAAAGAAAGAAAGAAAGAAAGAAAGAAAGAAAGAAATTTTTCTCATTTTTCTCTGAAATTGAATCTAGGCTTCCAAATCAAGACACAAATAACATTTTTGAAAGATTAGCCTTATTAAATATTTGACTTTAAAGTTGCCTTTAAATTTATCCCTGACTGTATTGTTTCAAGTTCAGGTTTAACTTGTTTTTAAAGATTATGCAATGCTCTGGGTACTAAGTTACATGCATTCTAATATCTAATACTTTGAGACCCATTCACTGCCATCTGGTGTCAGTGTATTTAAATTGCAATGGCAGCTTCTTAAACTAACATGTTTTACCTCTTAACAGTTGAAATTGCAAAAAATGAAATATGCAGAGACAAGTTTGACATTAAACATTCTACCACACTCAAAAGTATTATGAATTTAAGCAAAGATAGACAATCAAATTATTTTCTTGTAGTGTTTTACAATGAGTCCCTAGCACAGTGAAGTAACTTTTAAGTTATTGAAAGGCGGTGGCACAGTAATTCCTACTTCATTGCCAATAAACTGAAGATCAAAACAATCAACCAAGCTCCACTGGTAATAAATTGAAAGTCAGTGGAGCACAAAATGTATTACTGTTAGAATTAATTTTGGCACAAAATGGGTTGTTGAGTTTTCCCCTTTCCTTAAGGCAAATCAAACCCAAGCAAATAGTTAATAGACTGTTGAAAGGTAAATTCAATCTATTCATGACATTCTGTTGAAAATTCAACTTTATATTTGATCTTTGTCAGAATGTAATCATTTGGACTTCATTTTATTTGTGTTTTGGGAATTTCTTTTTTACCATAGTTTCATGATTCAATTGCATTTTGCAAACTCTATTGGATTGCATGTAGAATTTTTTTCAAATATTCACCAAAATGTTCTTAGCAAATCACAGTCAGTCAAATTGTAGACTACAATAAATCTAGATGGAGATTTTTAAGGCCTTCTATGATTTAAAAATTACTAACAAAATTAGAGTATGTCAGAGGAAGTTGTTTGGATACTGAGAGAATTTATATCCTTTCATTATAGTGCCAAATGAAGAGAGCTGACTGCTTTAAGGGTGCTCTTGAATTGGAAAAAAAATGACAGAGTTAAGTCCATACAGTATAAAGAATGAACAATCCTATATGGGGATGTCTGAGATGAATGAAATTCATGGCCCAACTACTATAGGTTATCACAAACTCATTAATTGTTTCTATTTTCTTTTCTTTTGCTCACTTTAAACCATAATTTGAGCAGTGTTATTTTTAAGAATGCTGCCCTGTTTACTTTTAATAATTAAAAAAAAAAAAAACAGTGGTCGGTGATGCAGCGGGCTCTATCCATAATTATGGAATTATCACTTCTTTGGAAGTGATAATTTTATCTAAAATATAAAGTAATAGACCTATTTTCATTTACTAGATTTTAAGAACATAAAATCATTGGAAAATATTTTTTTTTTTTGTCTTTTAGGGATTTTATTTATTTATTTACATTCTTTTGGTAAAACAAATTGGTTCTATTCAGTTATCCCTAACGTCTGTGATTCTGTGAAATCACCTGGCTGGGTTCAGTTGACCCTTCCTGTGTCCAGGGGGTGATGA
>CAUYRH010061118.1:0-34758 GCA_963574655.1 Perodicticus potto | reverse complement strand
ATTGTAGGATCGAATGGCAGGTCTATTTTGAGGTCCCTAGGATTTTCTTGATCCTCACCATATGACTTATCTGTGCTCAGAGGAGGAAAGCCCAGTATCGCAGCTGAGGAGATATACAGCATCCTGATGTGAATGTTCCATCTTATTTTCTATCACACTTTCATTTCCCAACTATGAAGACCTTTTTAGAAGATAATACACTTTATGAAGGAAAAAAAACGGGTAAATAAATACTTCTGAGAGTGTATTCAGATACAACCGGTTTCCCCCATGCTGGGTTTGCCTTGTAAAAAGAGTTGCCACCTCACTGTTGCCTTTTTTATTCCTAAGGACATAATTATTGTGGGCACCCCCAGCACATTCAGTGCTGCATGTTCTTGAGCCATTTTCAGTTTATTTGTCAAGTTGAAGGAGAAAACTGTGTGTTGTCTGTGTGAGTATGTCTTTCTATGTGTTTGGAATGAACAAAAGATTTGACCTTACCCCAGCGACGTTAGAAATACAATTTTTTCCCCCTTAATCCCCTGTGGTAGATTAACTTCAAGAAAGCTTTAGCTGATATTTGGAAAATATCCTAGAGAATTCTCACTAGAAACTAGTAAACATATTTATCCTAAATGTCACTAAATTAAATATCATTGAATGATAGATGTACACGATTTCTAAGTTGTCAATTTGACACAAATTATCAAAATAGCATTTTCCACTTTTCTATTCTGTTTTTTATCAAACAGATTTGAAATAGAGAAAGGCTGAAAGCTAAATGTGCCTTGTTGTACTGTTTTCTGAAATGCTGTTTCCAAACTACCTGCGGGGCAAGTGTCAGTGCCAGTGTGGGGCGGTCCCCCTGAGTGCCCTGGTGGCATTTGTCTACTGCACTGGTGTGCGGGGAGTATCTTGCAGGTGTCCTCTTTGGAAATGTCCTGGACCTTCTTTATTTGGGGCCTTCTAGTGCTTATGGGATTTAGAGGTGAGTTTATAGGAAAGGCTGTGGTCAGGCTCATGTTCTCAGAAGGCCATGCTTGGCTGGATGTAAACAAGAAACCAACACTTTGATTGAGGCAACTTAGAAATGAAAGAAGAGAGACCGAGTAGCTCTCCAGAAAGGGACATGGACATCCAGATGCCAGCCCATGACATAAAAATTGAAACCCAAGTCCATGATTATGTGCAACCAGGCCAACTTAGGGGAGCATCTGTGTGCAGATGGGCCTTCTTCATAGATATAGTGAGTTCTGGTTCCCTGTGCTTTAGTTCTTTTTGGAGGTTGCTGTCTAGTCACCAAAAATCTGTTCTTCCTCTTCCAGGGTGAACATGCCTTTCAGTGTCATGCTCCTATTTTTCTTGGGGTCACAGGTGGCTGACTCCTCTTTGATCAAGGTTGAGATGAGCGGTATGTGGCATCTTCATGCCATAGTTATGCTTTCCTTCCCTTGCAGATACCCAGGGATGGCAGGACACCAGAGGAAGACACCCATGGCCCTCCATCAGCACATGCTGGCATGTGGGCAGCAGACAGATGCCTGCTGTGTTTCAGGGCCTTTTTGTGACCACAGCCATGCCTCTCCCCACTTTACTTGCCTAGCATGGTCATTACCGTGTTGTAGGTCAGTGGGAATCAACTCGGTTGGTGTTAAAAATGAGATTCCCAGGTTTGAGCCCCAGAGAATTTGATTCACTCAGTCTGGGGTTTATATAATTTTAGTTGATTTTAATTCAGGAGTACCACTATAAATTATCTTTTTTCAAAGAAAATAGGAAACCAAGACCATTCGGGCTTTGGTGGGAGCAGAAATTATGTAGCTAGTTATTTAAAACTCAGGTTTGAGTTTTACATTATAGTTTATTTTGCACCTTTTAGATTATAGTTTATTTGCTTTTACAAGTTGAAACACTTCTTCTATAAAAAGAAAAATTTCTGAACTCTTTTTGGAAAAGAATATTACTAATGGGGCTAAGCAAACCGAACAGTTCCATATTCCAAGGGCAGTCACACTTAATGTTTTGTAAATTTTGATTTTGCTTGATAGGTATGAGTTGCATGTGTTTACTTTTATTTTGGCTGTATCAGCTTTCAATGTTGCTTCAAATTGATCAAAAAGGAGGAGATTTAGCTAAATTCCCCACCCCTACCTTTTCTCCTTCCACTTTGGTTAATTCATTATTTGAAGTTGCTCACTTTGTCATTTTTTTAAAAATCAACATAATCAACTTTGTAAACAACTTCTTCTTGAGTGCCTGCTTAGACTTCCATCATCCTTCCATCCACTAAGCCTCTCTTTTCTCCTACTTCTTAATTTTGTCAGTTGCCCTTCTTTTTGATATTATCAAGGTTATAGTTTTTATATACTGATATAGATTCAATTCATCTTCAGTGAATTTTGCCTGAAAGTGTATTCCAAGTTTTCAAAACCAATGGATACTATTTACATTGCTGTGATTCTGGAAATAATGTTCACTGCAGAAATAAGCATTCTGTTTAATTATATTTCCTTTTCTGAATGTCCAGTTGGCTCTGAGTAGCTGTGTAAAATGTTCCTGGCACTAAAATTTGATTCTCCTTTTTTTTCCTGCATAAATTCTCAACTTCTATCCAAGTTCTCAGTAAAATGACATCATCGTATGTATAGATTAATTTTTTTTCATGGAGACCTCCTCCCAATTCTAATTAGTACTGTTTGATCTATAGATCTATTTCTCATCTGTCACTTTTGAATTTCACTTTATTCTCTCCCAGGTTTAATGTGTCGACTTCTGGTCTCAGAGTCACCCTTCTATTGGTTTAGTTTCTTATTACATAATTGAATAACTCCCTAAACATTTTCTTGGGAGCTGATATTTTCATATTCTTGCACATCTCTAAAAGGTCTTATCTGCTTTCATATTGAGTCATAGCTTGACTAAATATAGAATTGAATGTTGAAATTAGGACTTCAGAACTTTGAAGGCATTGTTCCATTGACTTGTAGCAAGCAGTGTAGCTGTTGAGAAGTCTGGTGTCAGACTGGTCACTTTTCCTTTGTAAGAAACCTGCAATTTACTTTTTAACACATAGCAATTGGCAACTTTTCTTGTTAATGTTCTAATATCATAATGATAATAGTTGTATTTTATGAAAATCATTGTGGTTGATACACTGGGCTATTCTTTTCCATCATTTCTTCTCTTTCCTCTGTTTTCCTATGTTCTTTTATCCTGCATCTCTTATCAGTTAGAAGGAAGACAAATTTGATATTCTTTTGGTCTTTTACCTTTTTTCTTATCTCTGTAATATTTTTCTTTTTCTTGAAACAGGTGTTCAACTTTACATTGTAATTAATTTTTTACTTTTTTAAAAAATTGGTAAATATATTTTTAATTTTCTGAAAATCTTCATTGTTCTTTTTCTTTTCCATTCTACTCTGTCTTTGTTTTGCAGAGGCAAGACCTTCTATCCTTCTGTGAATACTGATTATTATCTATAACTTAATTTTACTGGGAGTATTTATGCTCTTTCTGTAATCATGTTTTTGTTTATGTTCGTCTTTATTCTTTGTATTGTACTATAGGTTTTCCTCTGGTGATAGTGTGTGCTATATTGAATTGCATGATGATCTTTCTTATAATTATGGCTCTCTTCATCATATTTTGGAGCAGGATGTAGTGAAGCTGACTGGGAGCTCATTGCAAGCTTTTTCGCAGTCCTACTGACTCATGGGGTAGAAGGTCAACTATTGACTTGAAGAATTCATGTCAGAATTTTAAGGTCTTATTTGGGGTCGCTAATATCTTCGTAATTGCCTACTTCACCCAGGTTGGCTTGTTTTCACCCCTTGGTAAAGCATACTAGGTATTAGCAGATAAATGCCTGGATGTTATTAGAGGTGAGTGTTGTTTTGAAAACTAATTCTTTTGTTTTCCAGCTTGAGGGCCATTCATGCCTGTTGTCACCCCTGGGCCTGTTGAGCTCCTGGGAACACTGGTCCCTTGAGCCTGTTCTCTTGGTGTGCCCTCTGAACCTTGAGTTTTTCCTGCTTTTCTGGATACCACTTCTTGATCTACTTTGTGTTTTCCAGAAACTTGTTGAAATCTTACTTGCTAATGACTTCTTACATGTCTTTTCATTCTTGAGCATTTATAAAATTATTAACACTCTCAGGATGGAGAAAAGGTACATATGCCACAGTTTTGCATGGGAAGCTCCAAATTTTTCTTTCTAAGTAATATATTTATGTAACATTTTCAGTGTTATTAGTTTGTGATTGTGAGTGAAAACAAATCCAACACCATCATGAAACTGTTGTGTTTATTTTGGAAGAATCTGTCTGGCCAGCCATGTTGGGGTTCAGTTACATTAAATCCCCTATATGGAAAATGCTGGTGTCAGTTTTGAGCAAGGGCTTGAGATTGGGAGATGTGAGACAGATTCTGCCTTTTTGTGACTCGTGATCATCTTGACATGAGGATTAGGATTCTTCTAGGAGATAACTGGGCTGAGAAAGGAGCGTTACCTTGTAATTTACATTATAAAGAAGAATACAGCTTCTCGTTGCTTTGTGTCCATGGCTCTGGGGCCCTGGCTGTTTCCTGGGTGCCTCTGACAACATGTGAGTGTGACAAAAGGATATCCTCAGCCTATCTGAGTGGTTTTAAGCTACCCAGGTCATAGGTATCACTCCTTTGTCCTATGTGCTAAGCCTGTCACCACTTACTGAAGCCTCATACTCTATCTGAATTTCTAGGCTCTCCACTTACCTAGGCCATTATGTCTGTTGCTGGCCATCTAGAGCAATCACAGTGAATGACCTAGTTTACTAGCCCAGAAAGAAGTGGGAGTCTTGGGTGGCACCTGAGGCTCAAGGAGTAGGGCGCTGAACCCACATACCAGAGGCGGAGGGTTCAAACCTGGCCCTGGCCAAAAACTGCAAAAAAATAAAAATATAAAGAAGAGGTGTGAAAGTCTTGTCCCCTCTTTAGAATGTTCATGTTTTCACTTGGGATCAGGAAATTTTATGCCTCCAGATTCTGCCCTACACAAGGAAGGATATCTGTAGCAGGTAGGGCAGTGGTGGGAAGTGATTACTGAAACTCACAATTCCATGTCTGGTCATGTCAGCCCTCCAGCCCTCTGTTTCACACCTTCCTTTCCCACATCTCCCCTGAGATCTCACCATGTTGCTTGAAACACCATGGAGGTTCAGTTGATTAGCAGAAATGCAATATACAGAACAGATTTGTCATTGGGAGTCAATGAATGGCTTCAGGTGCCTCTCTCAGCAACCTGTCAGGTCTGCTATGTCAAGTGATGGATAACTGGGCGCATTCCCAAAATGCTGAATGGTACTTGTTTCCTACTGTGTTGGCGGCACTTGGGCCAGAGTCTTCCATCATTTAGGGAGCATGACTTTGATTTTCTAGAATCTTTTTGGGAAAATAATCTTATTTATAAAGTAATGAAAACTTCAGAAATACTAATAACCCTAAACAGTGAAGAATTGATGGGGGTGTTCAGGATATTTACTTGGTGATTCCTTAAAAGTTATACATCTTTGTCATCTTTTAATTAAATATTTAAAACAGATACACACATATTTTATGTATTAAGTTATTTGATAATTATTTAAAGTTGCTGGTCCAACAAGAAAAATATAGTCATTTTGTTAGTAAAATTAATTATGTTAATTGCATAAGAATTTCCCCCTCTGTGGAGTCAGCTAGGAATGCACTGTGGTATTTATTTTTAACACTGACAACATGATTGTCTCTCAAAATATTATAGAATGAATGAGTTTACAAATCCTTGATTTTTAAAAAATAAAAAGAAATATATTCAAATAAATGTAAGTGAAAATATCTGTAAACCAGCTGAAATCAGATCAGCTGACAGGTATATAGAATGTCTAAGGACTACTGGATTTGAAAATTATGTTTTTAATATCAACTTCATAAATCTTATGTGACTATCAGCCAAGGCAACTCCACGAAGGTATGAACCATTCACAAAGACAACTAAAGACTCTGGACAACATGAATCCCAGGGTGGCATCATGGTGAGGGCAGTGAGGACTCTGAGCTCTCAGGCCTGGATGTCAGAAAGGAGGAGGGCAGGGCCTGGGAACTGCACCTCACTTGTCTTGCTGGAAGAACATTGGTGAGGCAATTCGGGTGGGGGTGCGGCCATCCTCCTCACCACTGTCTTGAGCATTGAATTCAGATAAAATAAGGGAGTGCCCATGACAGGGTAGTAGGTGGAGGTCTAAGCACACATGGCAGGAGGACAGTGTGGGCAGCTTGGCCTCATCACAGATCATCGAATCTGCCTGACACCTCAGGAGACTAGACTTACAGCCTATGAGACATGATCAGGGACTCTTGGGTTGAGAGGAAGTTATCTAGAGAAGAGTGGTGTCCCCTAGGGGTGTCTTCCTGTTCTTCCTTGTCCTCACCACAAGACGGGGCTTGAGTGCCACCCTCCAATCACGGGACAATTGCCCTGGACCAAGAAGGCCCATTGCATCTCTGGTCAGTCCTCTCACCATTAGCCTGAACCCCAATAACATCATCTCCCAAGTATCCCCCAGAGAGTGGGCTGGGATGACGTGCCAGAGAAAGTCAACTGGAAGGGGCTCCACTGAGGGAACAGAGGAGCCCAACAAGGAGGCAGGACACTCCTGCCCACTGGACTCTGAGTGGCAAAGTGCCTGCCTCCGCTTTAAAGGGAGTGTTTCTGTTGGACAGAACAGAGCTGAGTGTTTGACAACAAAAGAACACTATTTGGCCAAAGTTGGGATGAGGATCTTACAACTGAAGGGCCTGGAGCACCGTATGAAAACTATACTCAGACAAGAGGATCTTTGAAATGCAAAGTGGAAATAAGTCTATTGTCTGACAGTAACAACGGAACAGTCAGATATCCCATGGCCCACACCTACCTTTCCTGCTAAGTGACCTACCCTTGCTGACCCAAAATCTGTTAGATGCTCCATCTTGGGTGTTATCATCACCCAAGTCCATTGCGCAAGGACCTGAGTCACCACCACTAGGCCTGATAGCACTTAGTAAAGCCAGGGACACTGGCCAATGTTGGGTTCCAGTACATGGTTTTTAAGTACTGCATTCTCTTTGGGCTGTGACCCATAGACTACCTCTGTCTTTACATGCAGTGATCTTACCTTGTCCCTGCTGCAGTGGGCTTCCTGGCTTTGCCTTAGAATTGGCTGCTCTCTGGGATTTAAAAAATAGCAGAAGGAAAGGAATTCTTCCATACAAATCACTAGACACCATATTGGGCCTGAAAAAGCAGATTTGAGGTACCTCAGGAATGATGACCTACATTGCTTGTCTAGCCACAACTTCCCATTTCCAAGGCCTCGGGCAGGGACAGTTGGTTGAATCACTGCTTCCATTAGTTCTGGACACATGAGGCTCATCCTGGTTGAGATGCTGCTCCATGGTTGGGCATACAATGCTGACCACAGAAGGTCAACAAACCCAACTGAGCTTTAAGATAAGGAATGTAAGTGGCACAATGGATTGAGCCGCAGAGACAGTGCTTGGTCACCTGTCAAGTGATATATGGTGAAGATGAAATCTGGTGGCTCAGAGATTGTCCTGTCATCCAACAGGGCCTTTCAGCTCATGTGCACTACATGTCCTTCTGTGGTGATTCTCAGAACACGCCCTGCCTCCAGGTATTAGACCAGCCTTAAAAGTGGAGTCGTGATATTTGTGCTAAAAAGAAAGCTCATTAGATGTGTAGAAACTCACAAGCTACCAAGACATAGTCAAGTATGACTTTAATTTATCACCATTTAATTCGGCTGATAATAGTAAGTTATAATGAATTAGAATAAACATTTGATTGAGTGATTCGTGAGCACAGTCCATGTGTCCTGCACTGTGCCAGGTGCTTTAGCAGAAAGGAGAGTGAAAAGAGCTGTGACCTTCTGGGACGTGAATCTGAGAGTGCAGTAGATCCAGGCAGATGCCTAGGCGGGGGTCCAGGGGTGGGGGCGGAGATGAGTCAGTGCTGCACTGTGAATACATCTTTGGGATGGAAGAACACTGGAAAGAGTACACCTTAAAGAATGAAGCTTCTAAATTCCTCATAGATGTTCACATGTTAATTAAAAAAACTATTAAACCCCAAATTTATAGAATTCCGCATTTTCATTCTGTCTGCCCAGCAGCCCTCCTTTCATTTAGCTGTAACATCGAGTCCCGTCCTTTGGGGGAAGCTTTATGTATCTCTTTCTTCCATCCCAACCTGACACACCCGTCTGCTCTTGTTTTGAAGACAGAAACTGTGGCGTCTCTCCAGGCTTAGCTGTGGACCCTGGGGCGGCCATGCATGGTTTCCGGGGCTCTTTGTGTTTGTTGATCCCCCCGCACTAGTGTGTAACCTCCTTCTGTGATCCGCCCTTTCCGTGCTGCCTTACTCAGTTGAGGGTGCTTACTGATGTTTGTTCCAACAAATGGCTGATTCAGCTCATGGATTGAATAGATGGATAGACACGTGACCATGCCTGCCCCCTGAGAAGGTTCCTGGGGCGTTTCTGATAGGATTACTTGCACCAGGGCTCCTGGGGGGAATGTCAGCTGTTTGCATGGTATGGAGCTTAATGCTCTAGGCCTGGCCCTGAGGAAGAGCCACCTTTGGCTGTGACCCTGGCTCTTGTAACAGGAGCACCAGCCCCCAGGCAGCTGTGGGGTGGCCATCTCCTCCTCTGATTTTGAAGACTTAAGGTTGGGTGAGTGGTGACCCTAGGGGAGGTCCTTCCATTGTCCTTCTGTTAGTCATAGAGTTACAAGGAAAATAGTACAGAGCCCCTGGGGCCGTAGCCCCTCACCGGAACCAGCTGGAAGGAGGATGTCAGGACGTGCGGCCGCTGTCTTGGGGAAAAGTCGGGGTCCTGAAGGCAAGGGGGTTTCCAACTCCAGCTGTCCCGGCTTCAGCAACACCCCTCCCTGACTGGGAACATGAGCCAGAAAGTTCCTGTTTTGAATTAATGGGCTTCTGTTACATGCACCCCAGGAAACCTGAAAATTCAACCCTTCAAATCAGAAACCAAAAGAATCTGCTATGGTGACAAACCCTCAGGTTACTGACTTTTCTTTACCTGCCAGCTCTGTAGTGTTGTTCACTATTGGTCATTAATTTATTTTTTAGAGCATCATTGCAGTTTAATCTGTGTGTAACTTCTGGTCCTATGAGATGGAGACGCTTTGGGCCAGATGGGTGCTTTGGCCAGCGGGTGGCTTCTCTCCCCAACCCCATGACACCGCCATCCTTTCTCTCACACACCCCCAACTTCTTGCCTCAGCACTGTCCCTGCTGCCTCCTGTGTCTGCTTGTCCTGCCGGGCCCGCGCCTCCCCGGGCTCTGCTGGGTCTTTCTTGGACGGTCTCTTAGTCTGGCCCATTCCCTCCCTCTCCCCTCCACTGCCGGGGCCCGGAGTCAGGAAGCCTGTGGCTCAAGGTCGGCCCGGAGCCTTGCTCCTGGGCCAGCTGCATCACTAAGCCTCTCGCAGCTTCTGCGGTAACCTGCCTTGATTCTTGCTTCCTTCTCCAGCAGCAGTGTTGCTGTTTTCCCGTTACTAGCTGACCCCTCTGCTTTCCTTCCCATCTCCCCTTCCTTCCCTGTTCTTCTGTATCACATGGAACCAGCGTCCTGCTAGAAGAGTGTGAGGGGGTGTGACCACCAACCTGTCCCCACTGGGGGCTCTAAGGCACACTTCCTTCAAGCCAGCTGGCTTTCTGTCTTTGTGGGTCCCCTCTGTGCCCCCGGGGGTCCCAGCATCCCCTCTCCAGCCCCCCACAGGTCTGCGGTCCCTCACTCCTGCCCTGTTAGCTCTGCTCCGGGTCTGCAGGCCTCGGCTCTTCAAGGGCAGTGCTTCATGCCCGGGACCTCGCCGCCGACTGCAGTTCACAGACGGATGCTTCCTTTGTGTTTTCCCCGTCCTCCAGCCTGGCTGATGTCCTGAATTGGAGGGGAAGCTTTTGCATTTGTGGCTGAGGCATCCAGTGAAATGGTTTTTCTTTCCCATCTAAATCAGCAATAACCAACCCGGCCGGTCCCCTTCCCAGGAGGCACACAGAAGGGCCCCGATGTTAATTGCATTTAACCTACTGTAGTCCTTCGTTTTTTTCCCCTTTTTCCTACAATAACTAATATGTAAACTATGATTGCACTTGGAAATTACTTTCACTTAAATTCTATTATTGAGGCCCAGCACGTGAGAGAGCCATAACGCGTTTCATTAAAAGACCAATCACGCCAGGTGTTGGACTGGCCGGTTCTTTTCTGTGTGAGTCACACTGGCAAATGTGACATTTTATCGGCTGATTTTGAGGCATGGTGATAAGAACAACGGTGAGCATATAATTAAATGGAAAAATTCAATTCATACCCAATAGAGAAAAGTAGAACTTTGTAACTATAATAATAAAAATTTTCCTACCTATAAAACTTATTCCTGATCAATCTTATGTGCCAGCGCCCCTGTTTGTGAAAGTGCCCGCTGGTGTGGTGCAATGTCTTTGTTTTTCTCTGGAAGGATTTTGATGCGTGTCTGCTCAAGTTCATTAATGTTCTCATCTCCATGGACTCATTTGACAGCCCAGCAAGGCCAGAGGTCAGTGCTGGGAGCTAACTCTGTGGGTCAGCCCTGCTCAGGGTGGGTGTTTGTGCACTAACAAGCCTGGGAAGGACTCCGCTACTCTCTTTCTTTCATCACTTTCCCATAGCAACAGCCCTTGACCTCCACCTGACACTGAGGAATCTCAGCCACAGAGTAGAAGGCAGCTCAGAGACGTGGAGAGCTGGAAGCCGGGCCACTAGGAGGGCTGGAGAAGCCCTGTCAGGGTCAGCTGGGCGGCAGCCAACCCTTCTCACGCCACCAGACCTCTGTGGGGTCAAGCCTGGGAGGGGTGTTTGTCCTTTCCACCCTCACCCTGCCACTTGGCTTCTAGCTCGCACTCACATCCCCTGTGTCACCTCCTAACCCACTTCCCAGGTTTCAGAAGAGCTGAAGGAAATCCCTGCACATATGCCATGTATATAGTTACCTGCACCAGGTTCCTGGGAGAAATGTCAGCTGTTGGCACGCTATGGAGCTCTAGGGCCCTAAGAAAGGGCCCCCTTCTGTAACAGGAGCACCAGCCTCCAGGCAGCCGAGGGGTGGCCACCTCCTCCTCCGCTTTTGAAGACTCAAGGTTGGACGAGCAGTGACCCCAGGGGAGGTCCTGGGCTGCTGTCAGATTCCAGTGTGGAACCTGACACAAGCGGATGGACAGCCACGGTCTCTAAAGGCTTATTCCCTGCAGGCCGGGCCTGCAGGCCTCCCCGTCACTCACTGCTCCCTACCCTGGCCCAGTGTAGCGTGGAGGGCTGTGCTGTGAGATTCGGGTCAGAACTGGAGCCCCAGCCCAGGAGCCGTCCTGGGAGCTGAGTCTGACCAGCAGTCTGTGGCTCCCCAGCCACCTCTGCCTGCATGCAACAGACATGGGGTTGAGGTGAAGCTGGGCTGCCCGAGGACAGGCCTCCCTGGTGACGCCCTCCCTTTGCTCCTGGCCTCAGCTGGGGCCCTTATTTCCTGAGCTCCATGAGTCTGTCCTCTCAGAGAGCGAGGGTGGCATCTAATGGGCTTTCCTGCTGGGGGCTCACACAGATCTGGCACTCCGCACTTTTAAAGGATGAAGGGTCCTGGGCCAAGGTGGGTCACAGGCTTTGTAGGCACATCTGGGGAATTGAATTAGCTCTCCCACGGGGTAGCTGTGGGAAGCTGGCAAATCACTCTGCCTCTTTGAGCCAGTCTCCCTCTCTGCAGAGGGCGATGTCAGCCCTGGCCCCTTGGGGATGCTGCAGAAATGTCCCGTTACACCGGGTAAGTGCGCCAAGAACTGGCAGGGAGGGAAACGGTAATACCCTGGACTGGAAAGGGGGTCTGTGGCAGGAATTTCTGGGTGGCAGCCTGGGAGCAGTGTGCCCCCCCCCAGAAGTGTGTCTGGGAGGAAGCTCTCTCTTCTGTGCCCTGGGTCTCCAGCCTGGGGCTTGCAGAGGGTCTGCTGTAAAACTGCCCTCTGGGAAGGGGCAGCCCCCCTGAAGCCAACTGAGGCTCCGACCTGGTGGAGCAGAGGTTCTGGAACCCAGAGGTGCTGCAGGGAGGCTCCTCTAGCCAAAGGGAGGATGCAGGAGCCGCCTGGTGGCGTCTGGACCTTTAAGTCATTCCTGGGCTCTGGGAGGCCTCTCAGCAGTCTGGGGACCTTTCAGCTGTGGATTCCACATGGCTAGGTCCTTCTTATCAACCTTCTCATTTCACTGATGGGAAAACTGAGGCTCACAGGGTAGCAACCATATCTGCCACCCAACCGGAGGTGGTGGGAGCTGAGGCTAAGCCTCCGACCTTGAGTAGCCAACTTGCCTGTGGCAGAAGAGATTCTGTCCTCTGGACGGCCTTGGGAGGAGGATGCAGAAAGTCGTGCTCTGGGAAACCGTGTCCTGGGCGCATAAGGATGGGTTCTCATCGCCCCCTAGCAGTGTGACCTCAGAGAACTCAAGTACCTCCTCTTCTTGGTCTTGGGAGTACAGTTCTTATTTCCTTCTTTTATACATAAAATAAATTAAAAGGGGAACTATTGCTTTACAATAGTCTTTGCTCCTCTAAAATTAGGGACAACTACTGCCCCTCTGACCAGCTATTTGCACACTGGGGAGCTCATGCTCTAGGCCTGGCCCTAAGAAAGGGCCACCTTTGGCCCCAACCCTGCCTCCTGGAACAGGAGCGCCAGACTGTTTCTATATATTTAGTCTGCGATTGTCAAGGTCTGGGTGTTTTGGAGACCTGGGCTTCTTTGGGCTGGGCTTTTGGGGCCACAGGGATCACCTACTCCTGTGTCTTAGGGTTTGAAGCTTTTCTCTGCAGCCCAGGGAGGGACTTGGCTTCTTTGGAGAAGACAGCCTGGCCCAGCGTCTGTGCCCCAAAGTCGCCTGGGCTGAGGGTTCCACGGCCAGACTGTGCTCCCCCTCTCTCTTTCTCTCCCTCCCTTTCCTTTTTCTCTATCCCTTCCTCTTCCTTTTTTGGAAGCAGAGCCTGGAGCTTGTGGTACATGGTCCAGTTCATCCCCTTCCCATTTTTGGCCTGTCCTGTAAGGGTCCCGAGGGTCCTGGGACAGGAGTTTCATGGTGGCTTCTGGTGACGAAGTGAGGCACTGGGAAGAGAAAGAGCCAAGAGCCAGTGCTCCGGGATCTTTCCCTGGGAGGATGGGGCATGTTGGATACAAATGTCCTTCCCACTTGCATCCATCCCCAGATGATGAGACAGAGCAGGGCTGGCACGGGCAGCAGAGCGTGCAAGCCTGACTGTGAGCTCGGTGCCAGCGTCCAGAGCTTTTGCAGTGGGCAGCCCTGGCCCCTGCCCAGCAGCATGGATGCTGCTGCTACCCATGTTCATGGCAACACAGGCACAGGGTGAGCACACTTGTGCTTCCTTTGGAAATAAAATGCTTCATTCCATCAAAATTCCTTCAGAAAGCTCTTCAAAGATGCCATCAAAGGGCCAGCTGCCTGCCCTCTGCTCAGGCCTTTGCATGTGTGGGTAGGACCCGTCAGCTGGCCCACGCTGACCCCTTATCCCTCATGCCCCCAAGCTCCCCCTCAGCTATTACCTATTACATTCGAGTGTTTTCAGGGGCACATGGAGGGTGGGCGGACGTCCAACAGGGGAGCTGAAAATAACTTCTCTTAAAGAAACCGCTGTTAAGTTGGATTCTCTTGATTTGAGTTAAAAGACTAGTCAAGGTTTGCATGTTTTCTAAATGTGAAGGTAAAGGTAGATGAATCAGGAACATCTCTCTGGAAGGGTGGAAGAGTGGCCCTGACCCCCCTGTCCACATCGGGGAGGCCTGGGGTTGGCCCAGAGGGGACCGGCCCAGCGCCCCCAAATCCCCATGTACACGTATACAGTGACAGGACAGACCGGCCCTATGCCCACACCCTTCTGCCATGTCCCTGCTTGCCCCAGGTTCTTTGCCGGGGTTTCCTGGTGGGCCGGGCAGGGTCTTGTTGCTCCTTACAGCCAAGGGCTGACTGGGGGCTGCTGATGTAGCACAGTGGTTCCCAACGAGGGCCTATCTGGGGCCAGCCACTCCCGGCCACACTCGCCTTGGTTGGGACTCCACTTGTGCCACCCAGCACAGGTAGCTGCCGCCGCCCAGCTGTCTGAACATGTGCATGCTTGCAGTTGGAGGGGCCACATTCCCAGTCAACAACCCAGGCCAAGGTGTTTATCACATAAATAAAAATATTATTCTTTTTTCTTTAAAAAAGTGGATAAGAGCTAGTTGTCCTGATATTGTTTGTTCCCTTGGTCAAACCATGCAAAAGAAAAAAAAAAAAAAACTAAACTCACAATGGAGCAACTTCCATTTCAGATCAGTTTCTCCTCCTCTAACATGGTCTATTTATTTTTATTGGTTTGTTTCTCATTAAATCCTTCAATTACTCTGCAGTGTAAAATGGTGAAATTATTGGCATGTGCCACCTTCATCATGTATCTGACTTTGCTTATTACACTTGCAGAAAATGCCTGAATGGTATTTGGTTCTGTTGTGGATTGAGACAGAGTTAATAAATATTATTTGGTGTTTTTTTCCCTGAGAAGCACTGCTTTTCTTGATTGTTTTTTACAGTTGGATTGGGAATATTGATTTATTCACCACTGTTACAATAATTGTATACAAGGAACAAAAAAATGCGGAGGTAACATTTCATCAGCTCCAGCAGATTAATTAGTTGTAGTAGATTAGGCACAGTGTTACAGGGAAGATTTGCATTTAGAGGAAGAAAAAGTTTCTCTTTCTTTTTCTAATCTTAAAAAAGCCAAGAGAATTTAATAGAGATGTTTCAGCCTAAGCTGCTTCACTCATTAGTCAATCTGTGATTCCAGATGAAGCCTTTAGGATAGGTATAAAAGAACACATTGGGTGAAATTATTGGAGGAAAAGTCTATGGAAAATTACAAGAGTAGAGTGATTCCCGATTCCCTCTTAAAGTTGAAATTTGAGAAAATTAAGAGAATTTGAATATGCAAATGTTTCAACAGAAGTTTCTTCCGTGGATTTCATGAAGGCGCCCTACTCAAGAGCTACAGATTCCTTGTGCATTTTTACAGTCCAATCTCCATGTGTGGCAGTTTTGTGTACATTTATTGTATCAGAATGAAAAACAGCTCAAAGATGAGAAGAGTCACTTTCTTTCTTAGTTGGGCTGTGTGACAGGCAAACCTTTAAGTCCCCTAAACACAAATATCATGCAGTTTTCCATGAGTAAAACCAGGCCTAACTGAACATGGCATCTCTTGCTCTCTGATCTGGGCTGATGCCCTTGAGGAGGAAGTGCAGGTTCCCCAGATGGGAGGAGGTGTTACGGGAAATATCACCTCTCCTCCCGGACTGTTCCAGACTCCCAGGGGCTGCTCTGATGGTGGGATTTTTCTGTTATTAAGGTTGGGTCATCCCAGGATGCACAGGAAGTGAGAGCCTCTCTCTGTTCTAGGGTACAGTGGAAAAGTGCTGCCCGGGCGACAACTGTGAAGTCAGGTGGGAAGAATGGTCAGGAAGACAAAGTGGGGCTGCAAGACAGGAAATGGCCATCTCGGTCCTCTGGAGCTACTGTTGGGAGAAGGACCCCAGACGTCTGCCGAGTAGCCCATTTTGAGGAGAGAGAATCTCAATTCTGAAATTGGGCTACTCCACACAGCACAACTTCTACTTCGAAGAACCTGGACATTCTGACACTGGCAACCTAGTCTGAATTGTGTAACCAGACAGCTTATTATCTTGAAAAATTTCAAACCCACAGAAAACTTTAAATAAAAGAACAAAGATCACAGTGCAGGTTCGGCCGCTCTTCACCTCATGTAGACTTTGCCCCATGGCCCTGCGTGTGTGCACTTGCTGTCTGCACTGGTTAGGGTAAGTTGCAAATGTGTCCCTGCCCCCAAATACTGACCACACGTCTCCTGCGAGCAGGGGCACTTTCCTTCAGGAGCACAAATGCAACGTTGATGGCACAGTGGTCTACAGTCACATTTTCCCAGATGTCCCGATCCTGTGGTCACCCTCCCCAGATCGAATGGAGGAAAACATAGTGAACTTAGTTGTTTTATAAATTTTATAATTTTTAAAGAAATAAGCACCTTCCTACATTTGATTGTAAACTATAACTGGCTCATATTTTAATAGACATTTCCGGTGTGTTGATGACTCAGTGCTGAGATATGATGTGTCTGTGGTTCGCTGTTCCTATTCTAGACTACTTTGGGGCAGCTTCCTGTCACAAGTGGGTTCAATTTCTTCTAAAAGCTTGTTGACATTGTGTTAAGTTCAAGTGTGCTGAAAAGTCCTGCAGGAAAGACAGCTCTTGTACTCTGATTGGCTAGTCTTCCTGGCCTTGTTCTAGTCCAACCCCCACCCCAAATCCAGCTGGGCAGCTCCTCTAGTCCACAAACCTGAGGCCCAGCTCAGAGCATGTTTGCATAGGGCTGCTGGACGAGGCATGGGGTGGGAGTGCTACCATCTAGGATTTCCCCAGTTAGCCCAAAGAACCCCAGGGAGGGAGAAAGTATTAACACTGGACTTCTGGGCTCCTCTCAAGAGTAGTCTTAATTTAGGGCTGTGTGTACCCCCCAGAGTGGGGGGCTTACTTGGCATGGGCCTGTGACAGAGTCCTGGGAACAGTCAGCTGGAAGAATTAGGCAGAGCAATGTGACCTGGGGCTTGATGTTAATAGATGTTGTGGATTTGTTATTGTACTCGTGCCCAGAAGTTTTCACAACGGCTATGCAGAACAGAATACAAAATCAAACCAATCCCACCCTGGAAAAAGCAGGCTTTTCCACCAGGCAGACCCTTCTGGTGAGTTTCATCTCTGTGCCAACTGATACCCGCTCTCCTGCCAAGCATTTGCATGCATAAAATCTTTGGGAACTCTCTATCTTATATATAAATTCCGCGTGCTAGAAGGCACAGAGGAGTGTGTCGTGCATGGAGATGAGCTGCTGGACTTTGCACTGTGCAGGTGTGGAAAAGAGAAGCTCGGAGGGGAGAAGGGACAGAGGCTGGATAGGCCGCGGTCAGGGGGCAGCCACAGGCACAGGTTCGGGACTTTTCTACTTGCTACCACTGTGACTGAACAAGAAACTAAGGCTTCTTAGAGCCTTAATTTCTTCAAAAAGAGAGAGATGCCACCTGTACACACTGCCATGATTTGCGTGCATAGCCTGTGCTCTCAGGGGCAGCGGCTGTGACACACAGCTGAGGAGAAGAGTGAGCTGCACAAGACTGTGCTGACTGGGGTGATGGTGGGGGGTCCTCCTCCCTGGGCTGAGCGCCCCTCTGAGTTGTCGGGGACAGATGAGACTGGCTTAGGGTCCTCTTAGCTCTGTAATTCCACAAAATTCTGCGCAGGTGGTTTAAGGACGGTGTTGAGCCTGCTGTGAGTCGGTCTTTTTATGAGACCACCAGCAATGATTCTGTGCCCAGAGACCATTCGGCTGCCATTAGACTCCCCTGTTCCCCCTGCCTGGCACGGCCTCTGCACAGTCTGCCCGGTGTCCTGGGAGCAGCCTCTCCCTGGTGCATTTGGTTTCCATAAGAAAGTTCTGAGCCATCTCAGAGCTTAATGCTTTTTGGATTTAGAGTTTTCTTCTGGACAAGGGAATGAGGAATGCTCAAACATCTTTTCAGTTCTTTGGATAAACTGAACAGATGCTGATTAAAGCATTCTTCGCTGACATGAGGAGTCATCACATACCCCCGTACCTCTCTGCAGAGCCAAATAAAATCGTTCCAGATCTTCCCCGTGCAGACGAGAATGCTTAGTGGCTCCGTTTAGGACCAGACTCTGGAAAGCATTGCCCCCTCCCTCCTCCAGCCCTACAGTGAGTGCTTGTGTGAGGCTGCCTTTGGGATGTCACCACGAAGTCCTGACAGGTGACACAGCCACCCAATCATCAGCCCCTACTGGTCAGTCCATCAGGCAGCCGTCAGTACTCAGAGCCAGACCCCAGGAGGGGGTGTTTGCTTTTTAAACTATTGGGTGCAGGATCCCTGCCGGGTGAGACCCATGGCCACCTCCCTGTGGTCTGTGTCCTGCTCTCTGGGATGCCATGGTAGGAAAGACAGGGTGCTCGGACTGATGCAGACCACAGCCTTAATCCTGGCTCTGTCACTTGGTAGCTTTGATTTTTTTGCTAAAAGATTTTCCTCCAAATCTTACTTTTCTCAGGTGTCAAATGGGAAGAAACTTATCCTTATAAAACTATCCCTGATGCAAATGAAATTATGAGACGTTCCTGGCACGTACTGCCCAGCAATCGATGTTGCCTTCCTATAGCCCAAAGCTTTAAGGATTGGAAAAGTCCAGTGAAGAAGACGTTCTCCTATGGGGTGGTGGACCCTGCTGCCGTAGGCCTGGAAGGCATCTGGGGCAGAGGTACCAGCCTCAGCCAAGGCTTCTTGTTTTGGAGACGGAGGGCTGGGCCCATGTGCCTAGCTCGTCATCAAATCTGCCCATACATAACACCTTAGAGAAGCCACTGTCCCCCAGGCAGGCTGAGTACATAGCCCTCACTTCTTAATTGCAGGGAGAATGCTTCCCATCTCAGCTCCCGGACTCCTGGTTGGTACCCCGTTTCTCAGGATGGCTGGGGGCCCCTGTGGGTGGGAGAGGGAGTAGAAGGAAGCGCCCTTCCTCACTCACAGAAGCATCTGGAATACTCCAGCCATGACCCAGTGGGGGCAGCCCCCTGGGTGCCTACAGGAAAAAGGGAAGGGACAGATTTGGAGAAACCCTCACCCGGGCCCAGGGTGGCCGGGCTGGATCCGGACACGAGAAAGGATGGGCCCACTGGGGGCACCACAGAAAGGGATTTAAATTCAAATTTCCTGCCAGGTTTCGAAGCCACAGTTCATTTCCTCCCCTTACTATTTGGCACTAAATTCAGAGCCTCTGCTCGCACACGGCATCTGTGGACATTGTCGGGGATTCGGCCTCACGAGGCGATCGATGATCTAATGGGGAACTTCACAGCACATTTCTGATGAAGCAAAACCCATTTTGACTGAGCCAGATGGGGACTGGCGGGAGGAAGCTCACAGAATAAATCCTGGAAAGTAGCTGTGGTGGAATCACATTCTGCCTCTAATTGATCTTCTGCTTTGTCAAGGAAAAGGAAATTAATATCCAGTATGTGGTTTTCGTAAGAAAACCCATGATTTCCCTCTCAGGTGCAGATCAGCAGACTCCGGACTCTACTCAGCAGGCCCTGATGCTGGCAGGGAATGAAAGTGAATTTCCAGATGCCACCTGCCACCTGCAGGGCTCCCAGCAGCACTAGGAACACAGCCTCCTAAGCCTCTTCCTCAGGGAGGCCTGACTGCTCCAGAGACCAGGACTCTGCCAGCCTACAGCGCAGGAGCCCCCAGCAAAGTGGACCCAGTGGAAACTCCTGGCTGGTGAAGACACCAAAGCCACAGGCTCAGTGGCCCTTTCCACCCACAGCACCAACCTCATTCTTGGGCCATCCACCAGGAATGAACATAAAATGAGTGTCTAAACGGACGCCTGTGTGAGCTTTAGATTTTCTAATAAAGCTTCTGGACTGGCCACCCTGTGTGTATCGTGACGTGTTTGTGTTTATGTACACGTGTGTGCCTGGGTATGTGTGTGCAGGTGTGTATGTGTGTATGTGTGCAGTGTGTCTGAGCATGTGGCTATGTGTGTATGTGTGTGCACATATATGTGTGCATGTGGGAATTTTTGCACACCTATATGTATGCGTGCATGTGTGCGTGTGTGCACATGTGGGTATATGTGTGCACATGTGTGTGCACATGTGTGTATGCGTGTATGTGTGCGTGTGTGCACGTGTGTGTATGTGTGCGTGTGTGCACATGTGTGTATGCGTGTATGTGTGCATGTGTGCACGTGTGTGTGCACATGTGTGTATGTGTGTGCACATATATGTGTGCATGTGGGAATGTTTGCCCACCTATGTGTATGCGTGCATGTGTGCATGTGTGCACATGTGTGTGTGCATGTGTGTATGTGTGCACATGTGTGTATGTGTGTATGTGTGTGCACATATATGTGTGCGTGTGTGCACATGTATGTATGTGTGCACGTGTGTGTGCACATGTGTGTATGTGTGTATGTGTGTGCACATATATGTGTGCATGTGGGAATGTTTGCGCACCTATGTGTATGCGTGCATGTGTGCACATGTGTGTGCACGTGTGTGTATGTGTGCATGTGTGCACGTGTGTGTGCACATGTGTGTATGTGTGTATGTGTGTGCACATATATGTGTGCATGTGGGAATGTTTGCGCACCTATGTGCATGTGTGCATGTGTGCGTGTGTGCACATGTGTGTGTGCACGTGTGTGTGCACGTGTGTGTGCACATGTGTGTATGTGTGTGTGCACATATATGTGTGCGTGTGCACATGTGTGTATGTGTGCACGTGTGTGTGTACATGTGTGTATGTGTGTGTGTGTGCACATATATGTGTGCATGGGGGAATGTTTGTGCACCTATGTGTATGCGTGCATGTGTGCATGTGTGCACATGTGTGTATGTGTGCACGTGTGTGTGTGCACATGTGTGTGTGTGTGTGCACACGTGTGTTGTGTATATGTATGTGCACGTGCACACATGTTTGCTACAACTTTTCCGAGCATGAGCTGTGTGCACCTGTTAACTAACCTATATGAGGAAGATGGAACCTGGGGTTGGGGAAAGGGGAAGCCCAGACAGAAGTTGCCGTAACTCTGGACAGAGAGATAACAAGCTTCCACCTGCCCCAGCAAGGTTAGTAACCAGTTTATCTCATCTCGCAAGTGAAAGTACGAGGACACTCAGTTCACCTCTCACAGTGCCCTGGAGCCTGGTGGCCCCGGACCCTGGGCAAGTTCAGCGCCAGAGTTCCCTGGGGTAGCAGCTTGGAACCCTGCCGTGATGGCATGCACGTGTTCCTCCCACATGTCTGAGAGCGGTGTCCTCGTTTCCCAGACGTGGAGGGTGGCGAGCACCGGCCGGGCAGGAGTAGGTGCTGCGTCACAGCCCACGGGCTTCTCTGAGCCTTCCCTCACCTGCGAATGGGGCGAGCAGCACCCCTCACTCTCAGGGTTGTCAGGACAAAGTCAGACACGATGCCGAGTCCAGGGGACGCCAGCTGGCTGTTGTGGCTCTGACTTCGTGACAGTGGCTAGAGGGTTTGACACAGGAGACAAAGCAGCCTCTATCCATGTGACTCGACTCTGGGTGGCCATGTCCCCATGTAATGCAGGCAGCATAAAGGACAGGACTCAGTGTGGTCCCGGAGGGAGAAGTCACCACAGGGCTGCATGTGGTGCCCAAGAAGGGGCTGCTCCCACTGGGTGCCCACTTGGCCTGCCGTCCTCCTGAGGACTTCTGCAGAGCCTTCCAGCTGCAGAAGGGCATCCCCCAGACCCACCGTGGCCAGCAGAGCAGTCCGGAGGGGCAGTCCCGTGTGTGCGTCTGTCTGTCTGTCCATCTCCTGTACCACTCAGGCTGACAGCCCGGAGTTTCTGTTCCTACCCTTAGATGGGTTATGAGTTCTCAGAGAATACGCGAATGTGGTGGAGGGGCCTGAGGGAAGTCACACAGGGCAGGGAGAGGAAAAACGGCTACCTGCAAACACAACGCTTCACGGGACAGTCACGGAGAGGGTTTTAAACACGCAGCAAGGAATTTTGGACAGCTGTGCCCAGCAAAAGAATGCGTTCAGCAGAACTCAGCAAGGCTGCTGTGGAATAGTTTTAAATGTCTTTCCCTCATAACGAGATTATTCAGTACAATGTCATTTGCCGCCACTGACATTTTCTTTAAAGTCATAAAGGCCTGCATAGTAATAAAAGGGCTCGGAATAAAATTAGGAATATCATGTATAAATTATCTTTAACCTTAGCTTCATTTGGACAGTGACTTTTTAGACCTGATCAATTTTCATGAAACTATCCACATAAAACTGTGAAAAAATATTTGATCCCTGGCTCTCGTAAAGGCAGCGGTTAACAGGGCTGCTACTTTACCTCGACTTAATGGTGCTGTTGGTGCCTGTCTCTGCGGGCGACACAGGAAAGCAGGGGATCATTTTGAAATTTAATGTAATTTCCCAGAGCATTGTTAGGGAAAACATCTCTGCCGATATGCATATTTTATATAAGTGCTGTGTAGTCAAGGACATTTAGCAACTTACGAGATTTTCTGCTTAGTTGGGAAAGTGTTCGCTCACACATGCTGACATCCCCCCGCTTTGCAGGGAAATTGGTTGGGCACAGTCGTCATGTGTTTTCTTGTTAGAGTATTTGCATCATGAGCTTCCCTGCAAACGTGGAGGGGGAGCAACCGAGCCCTTAGCCTGGGCTAGCGGAGTAGCCTGGGAAGCATGACCAGAAAGCCATCTGAACCTGGCTCACAGTGGGGGCGGGGCTCCGGTGGCCACATCCGGACAAGCAGAGAACAAGGCAGTGGCCATTCCTGGCAGACTTGGAACCTTCAACAGGGATGCTTTATGTCATCTTTGCTCCTACACCAAAGTGGGGTAAAGTGCTTCCTCAGCTCTGAGGGAAAATACCAGCTTAGAAAACCTCTAAGCGGGAAGGAAGCTCTCCCAAACACATAGAAGCTTATTTCAAGATTAATTCTAAATTTCTGGAGGGCAAATGGCCTTCCCAGGACTTTGTTAGGGTACATAGTTTCTGCATAGCTTTTGCTCAGAAATCCTGGATGAGTTCTCTGCCTTGTTTGTGACCTCTTCTCTGCAGATGGAGGCCCCCTGCTGATGGGAGAACCCAGGGGTGCAGCCCCGGCCCCACCTGCCACCCTCTGAGGCTGCAGTATGCACTTAGTGGTGGCACAGCCCTGCAGAGTCTCACTCTCACCCTCTCGATAAAGCTGGGACTGGAGCCAAGAGTCTGAGGTCAGCGGGCACTAAGTGAATGGGATTCCAGCCGCTACTCCCCTCGTAATCTGGACACTATGTTTATAGACCTTTCCACCAGACGGGTCCCAAAGGGCATTTGCAAGTCTAACAAACTGTGGCCGAGACGTCCAGGAAGCTCTCAGGTGCACGATCATAATTGCTCACCCAAGCAACACCCCAAGCCACTACATGAGATGCTGGACCCCAAGTTCAAAGTGGGGCTGGGTCCCCCATCAACCAGTAGCATTCTGCACACACCGGTGTTCCTTCCAAAGGATCTAGCCCTCAAGTGCCACCTGGCAGTATGACAGATGAGTCCCTTAGCCTGCTATGGGGCTGCAGTCCTGATTTCCAGTGACGTGAAGACAGAATGGTGTCCAGTCTGACCTGTCAGCACAGCCATATGTCCATCATCCTGGTCACAGGCATTGTCCCCATGCTCACGTCCCTCTGGGATGCCCCATCCAGCCTGGGCCCTGCAGAATGTGGGAGAGTTCAAGGTCCCCTCTGTGACTTTCAGGGTGCCCCCTGCATCTACTCCTGCAGTCAGCCATGAAGTGGCGAGACCCAGCTCCCCTCACAAGACAGCCTGCTCTGAAGGCATTTTCCACACAGCGAATGCCAGAGAGCTGTGTCCAGCGTGTGGCAGGAGAGCTGGGGAGCGGCTGGCAGAACCAATGGGGACCAACCAAGTCCCTCTGCCCCCTGCCGTTGTACATGGCCAGTTTTTCCCCAGCACTGTCCACTGAAACCACAGACCCCCAGGTGAATTTCCACGGGGTCTTCCTAGAGGCACCCCAGTGTAGACAGCAGCCCTTATCCCACCCTTAGGGAGCAAGAGGATACTCACGGGCCTCAGTCCAATCTGCAGTGAGGAGTTGGGCCCAGGGTTTCCCTGCCTCTTCCCTGTCCTCCCGTGGAGCCTGGGTGTCATCGTCACGCCTCCCTCCTATGTCCACCTGACACTGAAGTGTGGGGCCGATCCCTGGACAATGCCCTAAGGAAGGTGAGATGGCAGGGCTGGGAGTCTCCTCTAGGCTTGTCCAGACCTACCTCACCTATCCTGGAGGAGATACCCCAGGGCAGTCTCGAGGGACCCCACCTTCTAATCCCAGACCCACAGCCTGGTGGGAAGTCAGCAAGGAGCTGGGTGCTGGCTGGACCTGAGGCTCTTAGAACCCTAATTTGTCCAGGTTAAAGAAACTGAAGCTGGGCAGATGTTTCCCCAGATGTGGAGCAAGCAGGGCTGCGGGGTGGGGAGGGCAGGGCAAAGCTAGGGGACCAGAGGGTAGGGCTCAAGATGGTTCTCATGGCAGGAGCCCATGTGGGGTATGTCGGGAACCACCCCCTAGTCAGAAGTGCCTGTGGGGTGTGCACCCTTTCATGCCCCCTCTCAGCCTTCCAGAGGGGAAGGCTACTCTCGTAATGGAGGCCAGCCAGCTGCAGCCTTTGCCTCTGATCACCTAAGGTCACCATTTCCTTCCCGTTAAAATGAAATACAACTTTCATGGGGCCCAGCATGAAACAGAACAACACTGGCGACGCGGGTGTTAGGGTAGCACCCTAGGCCCAGGCCTGGCTGGCCTGATTCTGTGCAGGGGGCTGCTTTATTCGTAGCAATTCACGTTTGACAAAGGAATCTGAGCTCAGCCACCCAGTGGGGACAAGGACATCCCTGTGTGTGCAACTCCCAGGCCCTGTCCTGTGGGTTAGGTGCAGAGACAGCCGGAGTGGCCTGGAGGGGAGGGCTCAGGCTGTAGGTGGGAGTGGGGCTGTGGAACGGTGGAACAGAAGCCTACAGGTTGCCACAACTGGATGCCACCCCCCCATCACGAAAGGGGGTGCAAGCGACCTGGGTGGTGATTTGCATTCTGGATTTAATTGTCCTTGAAATTGTTACATTCTGGGGAGGCATTTCCCTACATTTGGGCTGTCCTTAAAGGGGACCCCACAACTACACATCTCCATGATTAATAAAAGATGCTGCCCCCCACAGGTTCCCCGCACGGCAGACCCACCCAGCATGCCTGACGCAGGAGAGGGAGGCATCCAGGCGCAGTAGCCGCCTCCCCCTTCCCTCACTCGGAGTTCTTTCTCTTCTTCCTGCCCACTGCGGCCCCAACCGGGAGTTCAGGAGAGCTGGCCAGGGCCACTGTCTCCCCGGGGGCCCGCTGCAGCCTGAGGGCCTCCTTTGCCCCAGAATCAGTTGGAGTCCACTGCCCTTGTGACTGCTGAGGCCCACTGTGTCCACTGCCCTTGCTGACCACTGAGGCTCACCGTGTGTCCACTGCCCTTGTGACCACTGAGGCCCACTGTGTCCACTGCCCTTGTAACCACTGAGGCTCACTGAGTCCACTACCCTTGTAACCACTGAGGCCCACCATGTCCACTGCCTTTCCTGGCCACTGAGGCCCACCGTGTCCACTGCCCTTGCTGACCACTGAGGCGCACTGTGTCCACTGCCCTTGCTGCCCACTGAGGCGCACCGTGGCAGCACAACCTGCACGTGTGTGAGCGTTTCCCGCCCAGTGCGTGTGTCTCCAGGGGGCCCCAGAGTTCCTCGGCCATGCTGGCCTAGTAGAGGTTGAGGAAAAGCAACAGTGTCACAGCTCGGGGGGGACCCTGACTGCATCCAGATGGGGTCAGTGTCCAAGAACTAAGCTGGGGTGGTGGAAGGACGGTGAAGGAGAGCTTGACATGGAAGCTGAGACCTGAGGGCCGTAGAGTCAGCCTGGCAGCTAGGGGGTGGCTGAGGGCAGCATGGCGGGTGAGGTGTAGGGAGAGCCGTCTGGCAGCGGAGAGGGAAAGCCTGGTGGCCTAAGGAATCCACCTGAACGGGGTCTGAAGAGAGTGGCACCTGGGAGGCAGGGACAGCAGGGCTGGGGCTGGAGGCGGGAGGTGGGAGAGGATTTGGGGGCACAGAGGAGGTTGGTCCTCTGAGCTTGGGGGTGCCCCTCTACTGCGTTCCTCAGCTTTTCTTTCTCCTGTTGTTGGGCCCAGCAGCAGCAGCACCAGGTTCTCTCTCCCCCTCCTGACCAGAGGGACCCCTCTTTTCTCTTTTTGGCTATAAAATCACCTGCTCACTGCTCTCTGTCCTCTCGGGTGGCAGATGCCACTTCACAGAGCCTCCTCCCACTGAGCCAGAGTCACACAGGGAGCTTGGGGGTGGAGCCTGGTGGCTCTGCTCTGGTCCTAGTCCCCAGGGTTCCACCTGCACCTGCCCCACCCTCACGCAGGGAATGCGCCACCCCTCCCACCCCACCCACCAGCCTCCTGGGGGAGGGCCCCAGGGGAGGGCCCTACCCAGCTCCAGTACCTGCTTGTGAGCTCTGGGAAGCTGTTTACACAACACTCTCTAACACATTCATAGTGACAAAACCCAACTGCATATCAGAAATACCTAGGGTGCTGTTATAGAATACAGACACTCTGGCCAGATCCTGACTTCAGGCCAAGATTTGATGCTGTTTGTTGAGAGGATCATGCCAACGTGGTATAGAAAGTTTCCACTGTTATAACCCAACTAATTCCCTGAAATAGAACCATTCCTTTTGAGTAGGAGGAACCATCACGCTGCTGATTTCTCCCCCGTGCCCAGGCTCTAAACACCAGTCATTGGTTGGTGACTTTTCTGGAAGGCACGGTGACATCATCGATGGTGATGGTGTTATAGCGAAGAAATAAAAGCCATGTTAATTTCAAGGTCCATTAAAACTCCAGTTTTAAAAAAAATCAATATTTCCTGGACATAAATGGGGAAAAATTGGTAGGAGACGAAATTCTATTTCAAGCTTTTAAGTATATGACCAGCAAGGGATGAAGATATTAGCTAAAAAAATGCCTCAAACCTTTGAGTTTTTGATAGTCCCCCTTAGAAATGCTATGTACAAGTGTAAGTTACTTAAGATAATTGTTTATGGAAGCAAATTGATGTCACAGACACTGGCTTTTGACAGAAAGTCAAGTTTTGCTAGTGGGAACATCTGACATCGTAGAACCTATGAACAGGTGAGATGTTGTCTCCATAGCATAACCCACTCTCCGGAGAGGAGGAAATGGTCTTCTGTCCAAATTCCTGGGCTGAGTTTTTCTGACTTCCACATCAGGCAAATGACTGCTCCTAGAAGGGGTAAGAAAGTCTGTGAGGAACCAGAGAACACCAAGCCTTGGCATCCTAAAGGATGTCCTATGTTTTTAGATGAGAACAGTAGTGAAATTCTGCTGAGTTGCTCGCCTTTGACTGTTGGTTGGCGGAGGTTTTCCCTGTGTGATAGCAGCATGGGGTCGGGCACGCAGTTGTGTGTTATTGTCCTGGGTAGAGTGCCTGTCCCCTGATGAGGTCAAGGTGGGGGTCTGCCACACACGCCCTGGGCAGGCCAGCTGTCTCTGGGAGCTACAGGAAGCACAGGTTGGCTGATTCTCTCTCCTGGGGACAGGTCGGCCCACACCCCCAGAAGGCACGGGAGAACCAAGTGGGACGTAGCCTTGTCTTACTGAAGAAGCACAAATCCTCCGTACTGTCCACACTCACGGTGAAGAGATGCTTAAACCCCCTCCTGACAAAAACAAAATGGAAACCTCTTTTGGATCACGCAGATTTCCCTCCCATTTGTAATAGAAACAAGATCCACTCACATAAATATAAAAGCTTTAACACGGGATTTTAAAAGTTTAAATGCTTAACCCTCAAGGGATTCTGCAACTGAAACAGTGGCCACATCATGTCAATGGAAAGAAGAGGTAACAGTACCAAGCAGAATGGCTTTGCTCCTGCTGGCCACACTACTTTGGGCGGGGTAGGCACGGGGCGGGGTAGGCATGGGCTGTGCACCCTAGTAGTGTCTGAGCACCCAAAGGCTTTCTCTGGTGCCTGAGTTCACTGTTGCCTCCAGGAGTCTCCATCTCCTGATAGAAACTGGTCTGCTTCCTCCAAACCAACCTACCGCTTCTGGGACTGGGACGAGATCTTACTTTTGTCCTGTGGGGCTCAGCTCCCTGCAGTTTGCCTCCAGAAGACTGAGCCAAGGTTGGATTTCACATCCCTCCGTGCAGGAAGGAGGCACTGCCATGTCTGGTGGGTACATCTCCTTCCAGTATTTGGCGTATTTCTTGCCACCCTGGGACATCCGATGGTGCCCCATGGATGCAGCATGGCCTACTCCTCAGGCTTCATTGGTAGCTCTTGTCTTCCTTTAGAAAGGTGCCCCCAGACGAGCTGGGAGTTTTTTAAAGCAGCTTATTGGTGACCTTTTCTTTTAAGGAGTGGCCAGTCCCAGACCCACAGTTATCACTGGCACAGGATCTGGCAGAAAGGGGCTTGTTCCCCGTCCTTCAGTCGCCCTGCTTTTCCCCCGTGTCCCTGGTCTTTCCCATCTGACTGCCCCTTCCCCTCCCCAAGTCCCGAGGCAGACGCACGGCTCCTCCGTGTCCGTTCCAACTATTATGTCCTCTTCACGTGGCGTTCACACTGGTCAGAATGCAAAACCGTTTGTGCCTTTCCCACATATCTTTCCAATCAGAAGAATTTGATTTGGTTTTCTTCAGAATTTTGCATTTGTCACCAAGCGTTTCAACACTGAACATCCAAGGCAAGGCTGGGCTCTGTCAGCTCCCACCTCAGGGACGGCTGGTGACAATTCGAGGGAGACGGACAAGACTAATTGATGCCATCCTTCACCAGCGCCGCCACCACCAAGCAGAGAGAAGTCCCCGCCTGATGATGTTTCCTTGCAGGCCGGCCTCAGACATTTTGGAGCAGAAAAGTTTTAGCAATGCTCAGATTTTGAAGAGCAGATGTTTCTGAATAATTCCTTCCAAATGGTAATCCTAAACTTTGATAATGAGGTGCAGGTGATATGATTCCACATAAGAAACCGGTATATTTTGCTATCCTTGGGTCTCAGTGAGGCCTGCTCCTGGAATTTCTGCAGACGAGGACGCCTCTGAAATCAGTGGTGCACCAGAGACAGAGGAGGAGAGAACAGAGATTAAAAGAAAAGACTGATTTCCAAAGCTGTTTTACGTCCCTGTTGATAGAACACAAACCAACGTTTGGAGAGAAAATAAGTGGTGTGTATGGGAGAGGATGGGAATTTCCTAATCTGGGAAACTGGTTCAGGCCCATGAAGCATTTCATCAGATGCTAATGTGAAACCGATGTGCTCATCAATATTTATGAGCAGTTATCCGACCAAACCCTCCCCATCGCTTGTGCATTCTCTTACCAGTACAGTCAAATAATAAGGCAGAGGCAAACAGTGAGTCAAGTAATACGGTATGGCGTGGGAGAGTTTTGTTTTCTCTCTGTAAACATGTGCTTTATCTTTCTTTTGGCCATTGACTTTTCACTTGAAAGCTTTGCCGCCTCCCCCCTCCCCTCAAACCTGAAATACTTACTGGAGTCTTTACAATCGAGCTGCAGCCCGTCCACGTCCTCCAGCCCACAGGTGAAGGATGTTCACGAGAAGGAAACTGGGAGGAGAGAGTACCTGCCAGACCCAGGTGTCTTTCATGTCACAATTGCCCTGCAAAGTGGCTACAGCGAGGACGGTCATCATTTATAGATGAGGAAATGAAGGATTGGGAACATCAGTAATTCTTGTACTAACAGGCAGCATCAGACCTGGACTTGGGCTGGAAGATGCTTAACCTCAGGCTTCCTGCTGGCTCATTCCAGGACTGTGGTGGTCTTGAGGGGCTCAGCCTGCCTGGAACACGGGGGATGCACCCCTTTCCTCTCTCGTCCAGTGCATGGGGGCTGGAAACCCCAGAGACCAGTGGGAATGTCTCACACCACCCTGTAATAAAAGAGTTGTCTGGGCACCTTCCCTGAAGGTCGTATGACCCTGGAGAGCAGAATGGGGTCTGACAAGTATCTGTGCCTGGATAGCTTGCCTCTTCCCCAGCACCAAAGAGACACTGGGAAAATGTTAGGTGAACGAAAAAAGGCCATGGAGAAGGGCCAACGAGGCAGCGAGGCAGCCCTGTGCCTCCTAGGCCCAGACCACCTGCGGCCCCACTGCCCCACGTGGAAGATTCCTTGCACCATGAGTGGGAGTCAGATGTCTGCGTCATTCTGAGCTTGTCCCCAGGAATGAACAGCTTCCTTAGAACTCACCGCCTTCTCCTCACTTTACACCATCTCCGTGATCTCAGAACTTCTGAACTGGATTTTGTAAACCTGGGGCAGGAGCAGGGAGCCAAACCTGAGGCTCATTACTGGTGGAAACTAATTTTTAAATACACAATTCTAGCATAAGTTTATATATAAAGAAGGATCTTGGTTGGAAAAAAAAGTCCTGTTATCATAACATTGTGGTTGTCATACAAAACCACAGGAGGCACATAAGCAAAAGTTATGGTTGCTCAGCAACCGTAATAGCCCAGTTTAATGCTGAAGCAGATAGAGCGATGGTCAGAACCAAGCGTGGGGAAGATCCCACGTCTCCCCCCACCAGTGGGTAGGTGAGTGCTCTGTGCTCCCAGACCACACACGAGGAGGAGAATTATTAAACGGAAGAGACTATATTCTGAGACCTTCAACTGTATCGCACTTGCAGTGGGTATTTGTTCTCCAAATAAGAATGCTTCATCTTGCCGACCATTGTTATGACACATTTGCAAACTTGGCAGCATTTGCTGCAGGAAATGCTCACATGGCCCTGTGCTCAAGGGTGCCAGGCAGGGGCTAGGACGTGCTGGCAGCCACCGCGGTGTGCACTGTCATGGCCCTGGCAGAAAGGCCCCAGAAGGTCTTCCTGATAACGTGACTGGGGTAAGACAGGGAGAATGACCTTTATGCTCTGTTGAGGACAACCTCTGTGAAGCAGTGACCAGCGAAGTGAGCAGTTAACACCAGGAGGAAAAACTAGGAAGCCCCATCTGTATCCACTTGTCCTCCTGAAATGCCCTTTCACCTGGAGGTTCTTCAGAGCTTCCTTAGGCCTTGGAGGTGAAATCTGAACACCACTCTATACCCTGACCACCCATTCCTGAAAGGTGCACAGGGGTAAACCCAGCTATTAATGAGTGTGTTCTTACCCATCCACGGGATGACCTCACTCTGTTCTCTGGGGACCGACGATCTCCAGGGAAGATGTCAAATAATCCCTTTATTATCTGGCAGTGTGAGAAGCTCCTGCTGGTCTCCAGGGATTCCCAGCCTCTGTGCATGGGAAGAGAGAGGGAGGGAATGTGTCCCCTGTGCTCTTAGACCCCCAAGACCGCCAGAGTCTTGCCATGAACTGCAGGAAGCTTGAGGTTAAGGGCAGGGCTCTGACTCTCCTCCAACCCAAGTCCAGATCTGACTCTGCCACTGGGTACAAGAATTCCTGGTTTTCTTGAAACTTCAGCTCCCTCAGTTGTTTTTGAACATCTCCTACCAGAGATCAAGCACGGTACATGACAAAGGACCAGAAAAGAGAGAAATGTGAGAACAGCCTTTCTTCAGTTTGCGTCCATGCAGACTAACACACATCCTCAACCTCATCAGGAAAGGGCGCAACCAAGCTTCATCTCTAATTCCACCCCTGGCTTTCTGAAGGGTTCCCCCGAGGAATGCCACGAAAGAGATGGCTCCATCCGGGAGAGCATCGATCCACAGCCACACCGCTGGCTTCCCTGCAGAGGCCTGGGGTCCAGTGGTGTGGCCTGTGTCTCTGTGACAGTCACTCGCCTGCACCTTCTCCTGCTGCAGAGGATGTCCCCAGCAGGGAGGGACGGCTGCTGTGGGCTCTGACACGCCCCTGTCGATGCAGTTGAGTGAGAGGAAGCAGGACGAGCTGTGCACGTCCATTCTCCACGGTGCAAAGTCGGTGCACCTTCTCCCTGTGGGGTGAGGGTAATGTGGGGCTTAGCTGGGAAACAGCTCTGTTCTTGCTTTTGGGGATAGGTGCAGAGTCCTTTACAAGACACATCTTGGAAAAGAATTAGCAGGGCATTGTCGAAGAATAATTTCCATGCTTAGGTAATGGAAACTTCATTCGTAACGAGCACATTCACACATATTGTATATGTCTATATGTACCTTTTAAAATTAAACCCCATCTCTGATTGGTCTCCCAGTTAGTACTAGTCCTTTGCGACTCGCAGGGTCACAGGGACGTGATGGGATTTGATGGTTTTTTTTTGTTGTTGTTGCTTTGAGACAGAGTCTCACTATGTCGCCTTCGGTAGAGTGCTGTGGCATCACAGCTCACAGCAACCTCAAACTCTTGGGCGCAACCCTAACCCTAACCCCTAACCCTAACCCTCAGCCTCCTAAATAGCTGGGACTACAGGTGGCTGCAACAACACCTAGCTATTTTTTGTTGCAGTTGTTTAGCTGGCCTTGGTCGGGTTCGAACCCGCCACCTTCAGTGTGTGTGGCTGGTGCCATAACCACTGTGCTACAGTCGCCAAGCCAGGTTTTGATGTTCTTGTGCTGAAAGGTACCCTCCTGCCTTGGTTTAACTAAAGCACTGTTCCTACGTTTACTGTATAAAGCCTATCATATTCTGCTGTTAAATGGATGCTTTTCTAGATCTGAAACAATGCGACATTTTAGAAAGTCTAACAGAGTTAAAAGAAATAAATTAAAAGCTTTCACTACTGCACTTCCACTACTGAGCAAAAACAACAAGAGATACTCTGCTCACCTGGCCACGTACCTTCTTGATATTATAATTTTAAAATTCATCTTTCCTTTTCATGATACAATAACCTGTTTTGATGTTTTTAAATTTTATTTTAATAGATTCAGAGGGTACAAGTGCAGTTTTGTTACATGGATGAAATGTGTGGTAGTGAAGTCTGGGCTTACAATGTAACTGTCTCCTGAATAGCGTCCTTAGTACACATTAAGTCGTTTCTTACCTTTCCACCCCTCCCACCCTCTTGCAGTCTTGTGATCTTGAGTCCCCAATGTTTATTAGTCCATTCTATGTCCATGTGTTAGATCCCACTTACAAGTGAGAATGTACAGTATTGGACTTTCTGTTGCTAAGTTCTTTCTTTTAAGATATGGCCTCTGATTCCATCCATGTTGCTGCAAAAGATGTGGTTGCATCCTTTTATTGACTATTATTCCATGGTGTGTGTGTATGTTATATTAATATTATATATTATATATATATTAATATATATTTATTAATATATTTATAATATATAATATTATAAATATATATTAATATATATTTATTAATATATTTATAATATATAATATTAATATTATATATTGTGTTTATCTATTATATAATATATTTATATTAATATTATATATAATTAATATTATATATTATAATATTATAATATATATTTATTAATATAATCCCACACACACCATTTTAATCCAATCATCATTTGATGGACACTTAGGTTGATTCCATATCTTTATAATTGTGAGTAGCACTTCAATAAACATAGGAGTGTGGGTATATTTTGGTATAAGGATCTCTTTCCTTGGGTATGCATCCATTAGCAGAATAGCTGGATCGAATGGTGGTAATATTTTTAGTTCTTTGAGAAATTTCCAAAATGTTTTCCATGGAGATTATACTAATTTATGTTGCCACCAACAGTGTATAAATATTCACTTTTCTTCATATCCTGACCAACATGTGTTTTTTTTTTTTTTGTTCATTTGTTTGTTTTTGTTTTTTTGCCATTTTGGGCCAGGGCTGGGTTTGAACCCACCACTTACGTGCATATGGGGCCAGCTCCCTACTCCTTTGAGCCACAGGTGCCGCCCCCAACATGTGTTATTTTTTGACTTTTTAATAAATAACCATTCTGACTGGTATAGGATGGTCTCTCTTTTAATTTGCTTTTTTCTGATTATTAATGTTAAGCATTCTTTTCATATGCTTATTTTTATGTCTTCTTTTGAATATGTTTCTATCCTTTGGTCATTTTTTAACGGGGTTATTTGTTTTTTCTTTCATTGGGTCCTTTAAGTTGCTTGTAGATTCTGGATATTCATCCTTTGTCAGATGCACAGGTTGTGAATATTTTCTTCCATCCTGTAGGTTGTCTGTTAACTCTGTTAAGTATTTCTTTAGTGGTATAAAAGCTTCTAAGTTTAACTGAGTCCCATTTGTCAATTTTTGTTTTTGTTGCATTTGCTTTTGAGGTTTAAGTCATGAATTCTTTGCCTAGGTCAATGTCCCAGAGTTTTCCCTAGGTTTTTCTTCTGGTATTTTTATAGTTCAGATCTTACATTTACGTCTTTAATTCATCTTGAGTAATTTTGCACGTGGTGAGGATAGAGGTTCTATGTCATTCTTCTGCAGTATTTATTGAAGAGCGTATTCTTTCCCTGGTATGCTTTGCTGACTTTGTCAAAGATCAGTCGGCTGTAGGTATGTCACTTTATTTCTGGGTTCTCCATTCTATTCTATTGATACATGTGTCTATTTTTATACAGTACTATGCTGTTTTGGTTAATATAGGCTTGTAGCATAATTTGAAGTCAAGTAATGTGATGACTCCAGATTTTATTTATTTTATTGCTTAGGATTGCTTTGACTATTCGGGGTCTTTTTTTGGTTCCATAGAACATTAAGACTCTTTTCTTGAATAATCTATGAAAAATAAGGCGTTTTGGTTTTTTGTTTGTTTGTTTGTTTTTTTGAGACAGAGCCTCAAGCTGTCACCCTGGATAGAGTGCTGTGGCATCCACAACTCACAGCAACCCCCAATTCCTGGGCTCAAGCGAGTCTCCTGCCTCTGCCTCCCAAGTAGCTGGGACTACAGGCACCCGCCACAACACCTGGCCATTTTTTGGTTGCAGCCGTC